>JASAND010009940.1:0-21231 GCA_030248195.1 Trissonchulus latispiculum
CTTTGTCTTGTTGTTAATGAAGTTTTGTCATTTTTGCTAGTTCAGGATTCTATGTTTATCCAGTTTCAAACTTTATCGTATCCATTGTATCTATTGCAGATACGATGCAGCTACAGCAGGCGGCAAGACGTTGTCCTTGGACAGTGTAAAAAATCTGTTCACTGTGCTACAGGGAGACTTTTATGAAGAGTATAAGATGCACGGACTGAGCGGATTGGCGGTTACTACTTTACTGCCGGCAGTGCGTAATTTTAATGTTAACATGTTAACATTTTAATATGTTGACTGAAAAAGTTTTAGGGGTGTTTGTGCTTCTTTTATGCTGTCAATGATGGTTTACGTATAGAACAGATACAAATGATACTAAATCGCGTTGATCTTATCTGAGCTTCATAGCTTTGATCACCATTTGGAATTCTGAGACAGCGCTTTGAACGTACTTATAAATTGATAACTAGAGCTTTTAGTACATTTATTACTTGGGTGCATCACTGCAGTTTGCTCCCGGTGTCGGAGAGCCCTATGAAAGTTCCGTTGGATTTTACATTCGCTAATCTTGTTCACACTTTGGTGCACGTCATATTTTTAGACATAGCTACATAGCTTAGAAATTCTAAACTTTCCAACCTCTGTAAATCTGCTCAGCAGCTGTCAGCTTTATAACGTAGAGTCGTTTTCTGGTGTACGTATATTATAGGCTGATTGGCTTTTCAACTTACCTAGTTATGTTTAACCGGGTTTGGACATACGTACTTTTTATGGTTTTTCTACCTTGTTCTAGCTGAAATCCTACTTCCTGTCCTGGAACCCGTTCACCGATCCCGACTATGGTCTGGATGTGATGCGAGAATGGAGGGAGCGTCACCTGGAGGAGGAGGGATATCACGACTGGGCTGCCTCGCTGGCCCCGCCCACAAACCCGGACGCCATGGAGCCCTACCATCGACTTTTCTGGGAGGCTTGGCTTCACGTGGTCCGTCGCTCTATCTTAGAGTAAACATTAATTTTTCAGCAGTTTGTCATGTTTTTATTAAGTTAGCAGAGGAGAGTCTGTAGACTTACCTTCTGCAACTTTACCTTTCTTTTTCTGTTCTGTTCCTGTCGACAATTTGTTCAAATTTTCAAAATTGAAAAGCAATCTACCAATGCTGTTCATTGTCCATTGTCTTTTTAATGGGATTGGAAATGAAAGTTTAAAAGTAATAGAATCTTATGAAGTACGCAGGTAATTTGGTTTGTTGGCATTTGTAAAAATGTATTTTTTGTCTGTTTATTTTTCAGTGAATGGAAGCCGAGAAGTAGTGAATCTCTATTAATTTTATTGGAAACCCAGCAGTTAATTATACCGGCTTGGATTTTAAACAATATGTTGGAACAGTTGGTTCTTCCGCGACTTCAAAATGAAGTTCATAAGTATGTAGTATGTTTTTGCCTCAAAGTGTTGACTTAACGACCCTGCAACTTTTATGTGGGTTTGGATTTTACAACTGATTTTTGAACTCGATACCGGGAGAGTCACACTTTGGTAAACTGTAGTTTTAGATTTTGCATTGACTTTAAAAATGAAGGCATTTCCTCGCCATTCCATGGCTGGCATTTTTAGGGTTTTAAAAGTGGGGGGGGGGCAAGCCAAAAGTATAAATATATCTAAATTTTTAGCAGAAATTAGTATTTTTATGGTAAATAAGGTAAACGCAAACACAGCTGTTTTTTTCTTAACATTAGCTTATAAGCCGTTAAATTAGCTAAAAATTGAGAAAGTTTTTGAGAATTTGACCTCAAAGCCTAAATCTTTCAACACTTTGGACGACCGCCAAAAAAGTGGGTGGGTGCCTGCCAAAAAGTGGGGGGGGGCTTCCGAAAAGTGGGTCTCCAGCAAAAAGTGCCAGCATGATAATCTTGCTTTGTCCAGTTGCATTTTTCCTGATTTCTTCCCAAGTTTCGTGCATTTCCCCCACTATGGTTACTTGCTTACGTCTAGGCCAAAATTTTAATGGGGGGCGGTCCGAAACTGGGGGGCATACCTGTGACAAATTTTTTGCAAATGTTAGGTATTGTTGTATAAAAACTACTAAAAATCGCCGCTAAAACATAACTAATTTTAGGCGCTTTTTAAGCTAACATAAGTGAAAATTCCGTTGAAAAAAAATCCGGCGAAGCCGGAAAAATTTTTCAAAAGTTTAGGATAAAATTGTAAATTTTGGCAATTTTTCGGGTTATGGTATGGGGGAGGTCGCAATTTATGGGGGGCCTCCTTGAATGAGGGAACCTTCCGAATGGGGTGCGTCCCCAGTACAAGTAAGCAAGGGTTATGCTGTTCTCACTGACTTCTTTTGTTTATACATATTTCAGTTGGAATCCATGTGTGGACTGTGTTCCCATTCATTCCTGGCTCCATCCCTGGCTACCCTTGATGAATGATCGCTTGCAGGTTCTGTATGGAACCATCAGGCAGAAACTGGGTAAAGCCCTCAGCGAAGGCTCGGGCTGGCATCCCTCCGATAAATCCGCCAAGTCCATCCTGCAGCCTTGGATTGGTGTTTTCACTCCAGTACGTTTCTTAGTTGTGGTTTACTTTTGGTATAGTCATCCAGGCTATGTAATAGGGAAACAACTCCCAGTTTTTATTTTCCATAAGAAGCATTAACAGTGTGATACCATTGCTCTGTGAACATAGTCTTGCGCTACCGGATTCCTTACTATGTTTTTGCTATTTCTGCTCTGCTTAATTTTGATGTGCACTTTACAGGGATCCATGGAAAACTTCATCGGGCGTCACATTCTACCCCGTCTGGATCTCTGCCTACAGAGTTGGACTGTGGATCCGGGAAATCAGGATCTCCGGCCCTGGGAATGGGTGATGGATTGGCTGGACATGATCAGTCCACCGCTGATCGCTCAGTTGCTGCTACAAAACTTCTTTCCGAAAGTATGATGAGGCGGCTGCTTTTTATGCTCTTTTTATGAAGCTTAATAGCTATGGCTGTATAGGTTTGACAACGTTCTAGTTGTCGAATTATTTTGAGCGTCCGTCAGGGGCGTATTCAGGATTTTGAAAAGGGGGATCAGACTAAAAAAGTGGGGGGTTCAGACCTAAATGTTTTCCAAAATATGGCCAAATTTGGAGTAAAGTGCTAAAAATTCCAAAACTTTTCCTAAGGGGGAGGGGTTCCGGACTTCCAAGACACCTCCTTGGATACGTCCCTGTCCATCCTGTTTGATTTTGATAGCTAGTACATGACAATTCTTATTTCTGCCGGCATGTTTATGAAAGATCTAAGTTGAGCTAAACTAAATTTTGCTCATTCCTTTTTGTGCATGAGCAGAGTTAAAACTTCTCCTCTGTCCTGAAAAATGAATAGTAACTTATTAAGTATCTATCTGTACCTATATATAATGTAGTAGCTACCAGGGTATTTTTAAAGTTTTTCCCGGGGTAGGAGGATTTTCGGGGGGGGTTTCTTGTAAACATGAGCCAAAAAATGGTATTTTTGCCGTATTTTGCCGGAATTTAAGCTAAAATTGACTTTTTTACGAAAAAATCTCCGACGACGCCGGAAAATTTTTGGAAATTTGCCTATTTTTGCATGGACTCCCAAAAATCCCGGTGGGGGAAGCAAAAATCCTGTGGAGGGGCGATTTCGGTGGGGTTCAATTTCGCCCCCTCCCCTGTGAAAAATACCCTGGCTACCTTATGTTCTGACCAGGGATTTTTTTTTCAAATTTGGACCTGTGCTTTTCAGTGTTTTTTTCTAAGAAAAAGTGTGTTTTTCTAAGAAAATGTGTGTTTTTCTGAAAATAGAATTTTCGCTATTTCAACGCGTTCAGAACGGTTTTTCCGACATACGTACAGCGTATTCCTGTATACTTTTAGTCATTCTAGAGATGAAACCAAATATATATTCTCTGACTTGTAATGCGATTTAAGAATCGCTTAAATTTCTGAAAGCACACAAGGGAGGAGACCATCCAGAAATTGAAAATTTTTTAATAATTGCTAAGAACCAACAATATCAATGTTTAAATTTTTAATTTTAAATAATACAAGTTTGAACTTTGTAAAGTGAATATTTTGATAGAAATATTCAAGACAAGAACATAATTACATGACGCTATTTAGTGTTATATGTACTAGAGGATTGCAAAAGCAGAGACAGTAATATAATAAGGAAACGCAGGAAAGTCGACGCATTTAAGGGTAAAGATATAGGCTGCGCCGAAGGCGCAAAAAATTTTTCCTAAGTGTCTTCTGTAGTTCAAAACTTTTGAAAAATTAATAAAATTTTGCTTCTGAAACTTAAAATTTTGGTGTTTTTAAGTGTGTTTTTCTAAGAAAATGTGTGTTTTTCTAAGAAAAAGTGTGCGAAAACACAGTAAAAAACACAAATAAAAAACAGTGGGACTTAAGTTTCTCCTTCTATTAACTTTTCAAAATAACATGCCAATCAGTTTTTTAATTTTTAGTGGCACAAAGCCCTTCACACCTGGCTCAGTTGTGTCAATCCCAACTACAATGAAATCACCAGCTGGTATTCCGGTTGGAAAAACCTGATGCCACAGGTCCAAATTTGAAAAAAAAAATCCCTGGTCAGAACATAAGGTAGCCAGGGTATTTTTTCACAGGGAGGAGGCGAAATTGAACCCCACCGAAATCGCCCCTCCACAGGATTTTTGTTTCCCCCACCTGGGATTTTTGGGAGTCCATGCAAAAATAGGCAAATTTCCAAAAATTTTCCGGCGTCGTCGGAGATTTTTTCGTAAAAAAGTCAATTTTAGCTTAAATTCCGGCAAAATACGGCAAAAATACTATTTTTTGGCTCATGTTTACAAGAAACCCCCCCGAAAATCCTCCTACCCCGGGAAAAACTTTAAAATACCCTGGTAGCTACTACATTATATATAGGTACAGATAGATACTTAATAAGTTACTATTCATTTTTCAGGACAGAGGAGAAGTTTTAACTCTGCTCATGCACAAAAAAGGAATGAGCAAAATTTAGTATAGCTCAACTTAGATCTTTCATAAACATGCCGGCAGAAATAAGAATTGTCATGTACTAGCTATCAAAATCAAACAGGATGGAAAGGGACGAATCAAAGTAGGTGTCTTGTAAGTCCGGAACCCCTCCCCCTTAGGAAAAGTTTTGGAATTTTTAGCACTTTACTCCAAATTTGGCCATATTTTGGAAAACATTTAGGTCTGAACCCCCCACTTTTTTAGTCTGATCCCCCTTTTCAAAATCCTGAATACGCCCCTGACGGACGCTCAAAATAATTCGACAACTAGAACGTTGTCAAACCTATACAGCCATAGCTATTAAGCTTCATAAAAAGAGCATAAAAAGCAGCCGCCTCATCATACTTTCGGAAAGAAGTTTTGTAGCAGCAACTGAGCGATCAGCGGTGGACTGATCATGTCCAGCCAATCCATCACCCATTCCCAGGGCCGGAGATCCTGATTTCCCGGATCCACAGTCCAACTCTGTAGGCAGAGATCCAGACGGGGTAGAATGTGACGCCCGATGAAGTTTTCCATGGATCCCTGTAAAGTGCACATCAAAATTAAGCAGAGCAGAAATAGCAAAAACATAATTAAGGAATCTGGTAGCGCAAGACTATGTTCACAGAGCAATTGTATCACACTGTGAATGCTTCTATGGAAAATAAAAACTGGGAGTTGTTTCCCTATTACATAGCCTGGATGACTATACCAAAAGTAAACCACAACTAAGAAACGTACTGGAGTGAAAACACCAATCCAAGGCTGCAGGATGGACTTGGCGGATTTATCGGAGGGATGCCAGCCCGAGCCTTCGCTGAGGGCTTTACCCAGTTTCTGCCTGATGGTTCCATACAGAACCTGCAAGCGATCATTCATCAAGGGTAGCCAGGGATGGAGCCAGGAATGAATGGGAACACAGTCCACACATGGATTCCAACTGAAATATGTATAAACAAAAGAAGTCAGTGAGAACAGCATAACCCTTGCTTACTTGTACTGGGGACGCACCCCATTCGGAAGGTTCCCTCATTCAAGGAGGCCCCCCATAAATTGCGACCTCCCCCATACCATAACCCGAAAAATTGCCAAAATTTACAATTTTATCCTAAACTTTTGAAAAATTTTCCGGCTTCGCCGGATTTTCAACGGAATTTTCACTATGTTAGCTTAAAAAGCGCCTAAAATTAGTTATGTTTTAGCGGCGATTTTTAGTAGTTTTTATACAACAATACCTAACATTTGCAAAAAATTTGTCACAGGTATGCCCCCCATTTTCGGACAGCCCCCCATTAAATTTTGGCCTAGACGTAAGCAAGTAACCATAGTGGGGAATGCACGAAACTTGGGAAGAAATCAGGAAAAATGCAACTGGACAAAGCAAGATTATCATGCTGGCACTTTTTGCTGGAGACCCACTTTTCGGAAGCCCCCCCCCACTTTTTGGCAGGCACCCACCCACTTTTTTGGCGGTCGTCCAAAGTGTTGAAAGATTTAGGCTTTGAGGTCAAATTCTCAAAAACTTTCTCAATTTTTAGCTAATTTAACGGCTTATAAGCTAATGTTAAGAAAAAAACAGCTGTGTTTGCGTTTACCTTATTTACCATAAAAATACTAATTTCTGCTAAAAATTTAGATATATTTATACTTTTGGCTTGCCCCCCCCCCACTTTTAAAACCCTAAAAATGCCAGCCATGGAATGGCGAGGAAATGCCTTCATTTTTAAAGTCAATGCAAAATCTAAAACTACAGTTTACCAAAGTGTGACTCTCCCGGTATCGAGTTCAAAAATCAGTTGTAAAATCCAAACCCACATAAAAGTTGCAGGGTCGTTAAGTCAACACTTTGAGGCAAAAACATACTACATACTTATGAACTTCATTTTGAAGTCGCGGAAGAACCAACTGTTCCAACATATTGTTTAAAATCCAAGCCGGTATAATTAACTGCCAGGTTTCCAATAAAATTAATAGAGATTCACTACTTCTCGGCTTCCATTCACTGAAAAAATAAACAGACAAAAAATACATTTTTACAAATGCCAACAAACCAAATTACCTGCGTACTTCATAAGATTCTATTACTTTTAAACTTTCATTTCCAATCCCATTAAAAAGACAATGGACAATGAACAGCATTGGTAGATTGCTTTCAATTTTGAAAATTTGAACAAATTGTCGACAGGAACAGAACAGAAAAAGAAAAGGTAAAGTTGCAGAAGGTAAGTCTACAGACTCTCCTCTGCTAACTTAATAAAAACATGACAAACTGCTGAAAAATTAATGTTTACTCTAAGATAGAGCGACGGACCACGGGAAGCCAAGCCTCCCAGAAAAGTCGATGGTAGGGCTCCATGGCGTCCGGGTTTGTGGGCGGGGCCAGCGAGGCAGCCCAGTCGTGATATCCCTCCTCCAGGAGACGCTCCCTCCATTCTCGCATCACATCCAGACCATAGTCGGGATCGGTGAACGGGTTCCAGGACAGGAAGTAGGATTTCAGCTAGAACAAGGTAGAAAAACCATAAAAAGTACGTATGTCCAAACCCGGTTAAACATAACTAGGTAAGTTGAAACGCCACTCAGCCTATAATATACGTACACCAGAAAACGACTCTACGTTATAAAGCTGACAGCTGCTGAGCAGATTTACAGAGGTTGGAAAGTTTAGAATTTCTAAGCTATGTAGCTATGTCCAAAAATATGACGTGCACCAAAGTGTGAACAAGATTAGCGAATGTAAACTAACGGAACTTTCATAGGGCTCTCCGACACCGGGAGCAAACTGCAGTGATGCACCCAAGTAATAAATGTACTAAAAGCTTCAGTTATCAATTTATAAGTACGTTCAAAGCGCTGTCTCAGAATTCCAAATGGTGATCAAAGCTATGAAGCTCAGATAAGATCAACGCGATTTAGTATCATTTGTATCTGTTCTATACGTAAACCATCATTGACAGCATAAAAGAAGCACAAACACGATTAAAACTTTTCAGTCAACATATTAAAATGTTAACATGTTAACATTAAAATTACGCACTGCCGGCAGTAAAGTAGTAACCGCCAATCCGCTCAGTCCGTGCATCTTATACTCTTCATAAAAGTCTCCCTGTAGCACAGTGAACAGATTTTTACACTGTTCCAAGGACAACGTCTTGCCGCCTGCTGTAGCTGCATCGTATCTGCAATAGATACAATGGATACGATAAAGTTTGAAACTGGATAAACATAGAATCCTGAACTAGCAAAAATGACAAAACTTCATTAACAACAAGACAAAGTAAGGGCCGTAAGTCAAAAAAGCAGAAACAGAAAGATTATCTTCTATCATATTATTATTGCTTACTCATCAATTAGGGCAATTAATCGCTGACTGCGATGTAGCTGGTCTGATTCCGAGTCAATTTCTTTCGACAGTCGATCTTCTTCGTGTTCCAAATGGACATTTTGATTCTGAAAAAGCAAAAAGTTACAGCCAAAGGTAAAGATCATCAGAATTTATGGGAAAAACTTTAATTTGCAGTGGCATTGTTCACTAGTGTTGTTTCAGTAGCCGATTTTAGTTTCAGTTTCAGTCGGTGGTTCGAAATAATTTCAGTTTCAGTTTCAGTTTCGGTCGGCGGACCAAAATAGTTTCAGTTTCAGTCGGAGTTTCAGTTTCAGTTCGCTTTAAATACAACGGTTTCCAGCTCTATGAGTTAGTATAAAGCACAATTTAATGTTTATTCAGAATCTCTTACAGCAATGTTAACAGAATCGAAGCTCAAAACCTTAAAAATTTCAAGGTTTAAAGAAAGACTGAAACTGGTTTCAGTCCGAGTTTCAGTCTTTTACCCAATATAGTTTCAGTTTCAGTCGGCTTCTTAAAAATGTTTCAGTTTCAGTTTCAGTTTCAGGTCTCTTCTCAAAATAGTTTCAGTTTCAGTGACTAAAACTGAAACCTGTACAAACTGAAACCTAGTTTCAGTTTCAGTTTCAGTGACTGAAACATCACTATTGTTCACAAAACTGATTTTGGGCAAACCTTGCTCAGCTCATATAAGACCAAAGTGAGCGTCATATCATTAGTAGAAATAAACCAAAACAATGTAATTTTCGCTCTCTCCCACTCCAGCTTAAAATTAAACCCATTGAGTCCTACATTATTTGTTTTTTCAGCTTTAAAATATTACACAGCAAATAGAAGCATGCTGGTGTGCTTGTTTCTGCGCTACTCAAAGCTTTCACGTACTAAACATAAAACAGTGTGTATGCATGCCCATTTACAAGAGAAAATAAATTCTTTCTACTGTTTGTGATAAGAACAAACCGCAATTTCTTTACCTGCAAATGTTTCAGCATCCTATCATTCTTGACAATTTCTTCCTCTGTCATATCAATCAATAGGTCTAAATTGTAGACCAGTTCCGGAATATCATAGTATCGTCTCTCGGCCGAAGAAGCCGCGGCAGATCCACCAGTATCAGCCTCATTGGGATCTCTAAAACAAATGTTGACAGACACTTGAAGACAATATCATTCTTTTGGTGACACATTTCCAAAAAATAATATTAAAATACTCAATCATAAAAAGGGCGCCATATTATATACATTTTCCAGTTTTAGGGTTTTGCAGTAAATGTGGCGTCTTTATTTTTATTCAGCATATTCCTATTTTTGACCTGAGAAACTAATACAAAAACGATTGTATCTAACTATAAGTCACCACATGTACAATACGTATATAAGTCCTAAACATACCTAGTACGTGTTGAAAAAGCATCGTAGCCAGTGTAAACACGCTGCTGACGTCCAGTCATATCAATAACCTAAAATCAACAAACATATACCACAAAATCAGCTCCAGCTATGAAATAGTAATGTAGACATTTAAAAAGCCAACATTTGAGCACTATCCCCCAACACATTCGTCAGACAAAATCAGCAATTATGGCTAGATTTTCCTGAACCTGATGCTAGAAATATTATGGAAAACAGCCACTCATACAAACACAGTTCACAGGTTAGGAAATGTAAAACAACACCTTACCTTAGTTGACTTTGCCTGAGCCTTTGTATCCAGATGAACCTTTAGACGACCGCCTTCCTCCAAAACCTCATCCACAGTTTTGTACCTAAAATTGCGCACAAAACCTGAAGGTCATACAACGTACGTGCTATAACAAAGGTACTGAAAAGCGAAAATAAGGAAAAAAACTGAAAAACCAATTCATGCCACGAGCAACAGAAAGATGATAAGCGGAGAGAGCCGCCACACCATTAGAACACAGTTACGTACGTACAAACACCCCTAAAATATCTAGCAGAAAAGGCATGTGGAATACCGTGTTTGCGGCTTGGCAGCTGTCTTTCGCCAGCCTCCCTTTCGTGGCTGTTTGCCGCGACTTCCTTCCTCGTCAGAGCCCAACTCCATATCATCGCCTTCCTCCGCTATTTTCTTGTCAGACGGACGATGAACCTCAGGTCCGTAGGCACCAACGGCGCCCCGACCCGGCCTAAGGGCAGCCTTAACTGGCTCAACAATACCAGCACCCTCCTTGCCCAAGCCTTGACCGTGCGTGTAACCCATCTAAAAGAGAGGGTAAAAAAATAGAGATAAACACTACGTGCTGCTTCAGTAGTAGGCACAAAAATTTATAAAAACTTGCCTTCTTGCGGGTACAGGAGGATGATGCAGCCTGCCACGCTGATTCTAAGGAAGGACCGAGAGGACAGTGCAAACCCAATCGCTGTGCTTCCACCCGTATGAGGCTATATTATTGAACAGCACACTTGGAGTTTGACTCGCTTTGTGCAAATGGCTGTTATTGCCGTTCTTTCTGCATTGAACACATATTGTGCTGTGTGCTGCTCCTAGAACTAGCCGCCAGATATGATAGCAATGCCAACGCCGACGGAGCATGTTTTCTAAAAAGGGGGGGGGGGAAGACATCATCCGTCGCGATGTCGACCACGCTTCGAGACTCCTTCCGGCAACCTGGTTGAATTGTTTTTGATCAACCTTATACGGGGCCAGTTTTCTGGCTAACAGTTAACTGATCATCATCACATTCTGATGTCTAATGCAGCCAATAACAACGACATCAACAACAACAACAAACTAATTAAGCTAACCAACTGTTGCTTTACATACGTATGTATGCAAAATTTCTATACCTTGCTGAGTAATTTCGCACCGATACCCTTCGTATGTCGTTCCCAGTCAGCGAATCTATAAACAAAACACAATAATAATATAGATGATTACATTATGTTGGCAGCTTGATTTCTTCGACAAATTCAATGCCCTTGTGGACGCAGAAAACTTTCTTTGGAATGATTACTTTCACCACTGTATTCATCATAGCAGTAAAGCTTTCTGTGCAATAGATCACAAATTTAAGCTAGTCCAAAAAGGCTCCATCGCTTATGACTATCTCAGACATGCCAAGCCAGCCTGGTTTCGGAGCCAAGGCTGCGAAGCAAAGGGGGTTAGCCTTACGTTTGTTCTCCATCTATTTGTACGTTGAAGTTCTCTCTGATCGAGGGCTACTTTCTACTTTGACACTAACTTATTTAAATTTACATTAAGTTTAGGTTTGAGATAAATTATTTGCATTAACTTGCAGCTATTTATGCACGTCAAGGACTAAAAATACTTTTTCGGATCAGTTCCCTGCTTGGATCCACGAGTTCCTGCCATCATTTCATCCAACATTCCGCGACGACGTCCACCCCCGGCGCCTCCAAACGAAGACTTGGTAGACGATCCTGACTTGGCCTGTTTCATGGCATAGGCACGAGACAGCACTGCCTCTACATCATCTCCTTCATCGGATTCACCGTCCTAGAAAAAACTTAAAATTTAATGAAAATTTAAGTTTTATTAAAATTTATACTCGTCTGAAAAGGCTACGTACCTACATCAACTGATTTGCCTTAAGCTAACCAGGCAAAGACAGTCTTGCTTTGTCTGACGACTGTGGCAGGACATTTCTCAACTTGATCGGAAAAATATAGCACAGGGTTAAACTTTAGGACAAACTCTGTATAAAATGTTTTGCTAACACGCATCACCAATGCATTGGCTTGACCTTTTAGAATTATAAACAGCAGACTTATTTCTTGGCAATTTTTTATGGGGAGGAGCTCGATGGGGGACGCCCGCCATCAAAGGAGAGGGGCTTCCCCAAAATGGGGGCACTTTTTGGTAAAGTTTTGTCGAATGGTTACGTTTTACGGGTAAAAACTGCGAAAATCGCTAAAAAAGACTATAATTTAAATGTTTTTAAATGTGCAAATATGTGACCTAGTTTACGGGTCAATATGCTGCCATAGCCCTACAGTGACCCTATTACAACTACAGACAAACAAAAATATCTCAGCTTTTATGAGACAATGTAAGCCATTCCGGGATGTTCCCTTATTACAACATGCAATATATACGTACGTATATACTTAACAACAAAAATAATATACCTCAGCTTTTTGAATCTTGTCACCAGTCTTCACACCTCCGCTAACAAAGCTAACTGGCGCCGAATAGTCTTTAGGACCTTTCTTCTTTCTACCAAATCCGGCTCTTCCATCATCACTGTCGCTGTCTTCAGGATCAGCCCAAATGCCTAAAAACAAACAAGAATTTTTAATGAATGATTTAATCAGTGCTTTCGCATAGTAAAGAATCGAAGCGACGGAAGCGACTACCGTAATGAAATCAGTTTGCTTTTGCACCTGTTTAAGTCTGTCTGCAGATGCCAGTATTAAGCTACCAACATCTAAAAAGCAAATCTAGAGAAATCGTTATATATACATATAACTTGGTTCCATTTGAGATCAAACTCATGTTCTTTAAAACTGATATACTATAACAAGAATAAAAATGCTCCGATGGAGCATGAAAAATGCAATATGGGTGACACTGGGTTTTAAGCGGACAGAGAACTAGGTTTTAAAACGTTACGTAATATGGGAGGGGCAGGTTGTAAATACCAGGAGGACTAGGTTAAAAGCGCACTAATATGGACCAGCTTCGCTGAACAACCCATATTCGCGGAAACTGCCCGGACTGATGCTGGTGGCAGTTCTTCAGTAACAGTTTACCAATTTGTGAGCATTGCTCTGCGTCTGCAACAGTTGTATATATTCGAAAAACTTAATAATGACATAATAAAAACAACTTACAACCTAACTTAATTTAATTAATGCATATAATCCAACACTTAATACCACATATGCAGTAAAAATTGGTGTCACAAATCCCGCTCTGACAGTTCAGTGTAAAGCGCTTGAAGTATATAAAGCATAATATTTCAAAATCAGCAAGCTCGCCTGTACTGACGAATTTAGAACTTAAGACAATAATAGTCAAATGCGGAGTGGAGCATGCGTACCCGCGAATATGGGTTGTTCAGCGAAGCTGTTCCATATTAGTGCGCTATTAACCTGGTCCTCCTGGTATTTACAACCTGCCCCTCCCATATTAACGTTTTAAAACCTAGTCCTCTGTCCGCTTAAAACTCAGTGTCTCCCATATTGCATTTTTCATGCTCCATCGGAGCATTTTTTCTTGTCCTATTTCATTTTTAAGGTTCTCAGTAAACCTTAAGCAAAATGTTAATGCTTTATGAAAGAAACTTTAAAAATTCCCCCAATAATTACGTAACAGTCAACCAAGCCATGGAACAAAGAAGCGTGAAAAGCACCAATTTCTCAATTTTTCTTGATTTTGGCAGAAAAACTCTCATCCACTACAAATAAGAATAGTTTAGAAAGTTGCAAAAAGTTATCTGTAGTTTGTTATAAGCCATGCTGTAATACTTCCGCAGCACTCATCAGTAAAGTGAAAAAAAAAAAAAAAACCAGACGCAAGCGTTACTGCCAAAGTAGTAGACTTATTCGGCATGATTTGTAAAGCTATTCTGCACGTGTCTGCAGAATTTCAGACGATTGCAACTTTTGTGTAGCTAGTTATAGGCCGTGTTGTACTTCCGCAGCACTCTACTGCAGCGCAACTAGACGCAAACGTCACTGACAAGAAAGGAGACTTATACGGCATCATTTCTAATGTTATTCTGCATGTGTGTGCAGAATTTCAGACGATTGCAACTTTTGTGTAGCTAGTTATAGGCCGAGCTGTACTTCCGCAGCACTCTACTGCAGCGCAACTAGACACAAACGTCACTGCCAAAAAAGGATACTTATATATAGTACCAAAAATGCCCTAGACGGGCATGGGTTCCAGGTAGATTAGGGAAAGAGGCTGAAGCGGAAAAATGCCAATAGATTCGCAAGTCTAGCCAGCGCCTAAAAATGATTGAAAACCAGCTTCCTTGTGCAGAATAGGGATTCTAATCAGCGCCTAAAATGATTGAAACCAGCTTCCATTTTGCAAAAATAGGGAATCTAGCCAGCGCTTAAAAATGATTGAAACCAGCTTTTTGGTGCAGAATAGGAAATCTAGTCAGCGCCTAAAAATGATTGAAACCAGCGTCTGGGGTAGAATAGGCGCCTCTCTCCATCACCCTATTCGCGTGAACTTCCGAAGAATTCTCGTGGGAATGAACTCAGCAAATAGTCACCTGACATTTGCATGTATGTACGCGTGTGTGTGTGCGTGTGTGTGGCGAGTGAGTTAGTGTGCATCCAGCAGTTCCTCGTGGAGTATGAAAGAATCAGTTTGCTTTATGTGAAGGGATGATGCGTTATCACAAATAATGTCAGGAATCAACAGTCCTTCACACATTTGCGTGCAGCTGAATGTATGAAATCGCATTATGCTAACCTTAGTATGTACTGAAGATGTGAGCAGTTAAGGTTGAACAAAAGTTATCATGTTGCAGTCTACGAACGTGCACGTGTGCTACGCTGTCGTGGTGGAGAATTGATTGATTAGTACAGCTCTTTGTGCGGAATGACCTATGTGGTCTTGAATATTCATTATTTTATCATCTCGGCTGATAATTTATTGCGTAAGCCATCTCATACCAATGTACATATTATATTCACGCTATTGTTATTGAGTATATATCTGAGCACTTCACGCGAATAGGGTGGATGGAGAGAGGCGCCTATTCTACCCCAGACGCTGGTTTCAATCATTTTAGGCGCTGACTAGATTTCCTATTCTGCACCAAAAAGCTGGTTTCAATCATTTTAAGCGCTGGCTAGATTCCCTATTTTGCACAAGGAAGCTGGTTTCAATCATTTTAGGCGCTGATTAGAATCCCTATTCTGCACAAGGAAGCTGGTTTCAATCATTTTAGGCGCTGGCTAGACACGAATCTATTGGCATTTTTCCGCTTCAGCCTTCTTTCCCTATTCTACCCGGAACCCATGCCCGTCTAGGGCATTTTTGGTACTATATATAAGTATCCTTTTTTGGCAGTGACGTTTGTGTCTAGTTGCGCTGCAGTAGAGTGCTGCGGAAGTACAGCTCGGCCTATAACTAGCTACACAAAAGTTGCAATCGTCTGAAATTCTGCAGACACGTGCAGAATAACATTGGAAATGATGCCGTATAAGTCTCCTTTCTTGGCAGTGACGTTTGCGTCTAGTTGCGCTGCAGTAGAGTGCTGCGGAAGTACAGCACGGCCTATAACTAGCTACACAAAAGTTGCAATCGTCTGAAATTCTGCAGACACGTGCAGAATAGCTTTACAAATCATGCCGAATAAGTCTACTACTTTGGCAGTGACGCTTGCGTCTGGTTTCGCTGCAGTAGAGTGCTGCGGAAGTACAGCATGGCTTATAACAAACTACAGATAACTTTCTGCAACTTTCTAAAATATTCGTATTTGTAGTAGATGAGGGTTTTTCTGCCAAAATCAAGAAAAATTGAGAAATTGGTACTTTTCAAGCTTCTTTGTTCTATGGCTTGGTTGACTGTTACGTAATTATTGGGGGAATTTTTAAAGTTTCTTTCATAAAGCTTTAGCATTTTGCTTAAGGTTTACTGAGAACCTTAAAAATGAAATAGGACAAGAATAAAAATGCTCCGATGGAGCATGAAAAATGCAATATGGGAGACACTGAGTTTTAAGCGGACAGAGGACTAGGTTTTAAAACGTTAATATGGGAGGGGCAGGTTGTAAATACCAGGAGGACCAGGTTAATAGCGCACTAATATGGAACAGCTTCGCTGAACAACCCATATTCGCGGGTACGCATGCTCCACTCCGCATTTGACTATTATTGTCTTAAGTTCTAAATTCGTCAGCTTTCCAGGCGAGCTTGCTGATTTTGAAATATTATGCTTTATATACTTCAAGCGCTTTACACTGAACTGTCAGAGCGGGATTTGTGACACCAATTTTTACTGCATATGTGGTATTAAGTGTTGGATTATATGCATTAATTAAATTAAGTTAGGTTGTAAGTTGTTTTTATTATGTCATTATTAAGTTTTTCGAATATATACAACTGTTGCAGACGCAGAGCAATGCTCACAAATTGGTAAACTGTTACTGAAGAACTGCCACCAGCATCAGTCCGGGCAGTTTCCGCGAATATGGGTTGTTCAGCGAAGCTGGTCCATATTAGTGCGCTTTTAACCTAGTCCTCCTGGTATTTACAACCTGCCCCTCCCATATTACGTAACGTTTTAAAACCTAGTTCTCTGTCCGCTTAAAACCCAGTGTCACCCATATTGCATTTTTCATGCTCCATCGGAGCATTTTTATTCTTGTTATAGTATATCAGTTTTAAAGAACATGAGTTTGATCTCAAATGGAACCAAGTTATATGTATATATAACGATTTCTCTAGATTTGCTTTTTAGATGTTGGTAGCTTAATACTGGCATCTGCAGACAGACTTAAACAGGTGCAAAAAGCAAACTGATTTCATTACGGTAGTCGCTTCCGTCGCTTCGATTCTTTACTATGCGAAAGCACTGATTAAATCATTCATTAAAAATTCTTGTTTGTTTTTAGGCATTTGGGCTGATCCTGAAGACAGCGACAGTGATGATGGAAGAGCCGGATTTGGTAGAAAGAAGAAAGGTCCTAAAGACTATTCGGCGCCAGTTAGCTTTGTTAGCGGAGGTGTGAAGACTGGTGACAAGATTCAAAAAGCTGAGGTATATTATTTTTGTTGTTAAGTATATACGTACGTATATATTGCATGTTGTAATAAGGGAACATCCCGGAATGGCTTACATTGTCTCATAAAAGCTGAGATATTTTTGTTTGTCTGTAGTTGTAATAGGGTCACTGTAGGGCTATGGCAGCATATTGACCCGTAAACTAGGTCACATATTTGCACATTTAAAAACATTTAAATTATAGTCTTTTTTAGCGATTTTCGCAGTTTTTACCCGTAAAACGTAACCATTCGACAAAACTTTTACCAAAAAGTGCCCCCATTTTGGGGAAGCCCCTCTCCTTTGATGGCGGGGCGTCCCCCATCGAGCTCCTCCCCATAAAAAATTGCCAAGAAATAAGTCTGCTGTTTATAATTCTAAAAGGTCAAGCCAATGCATTGGTGATGCGTGTTAGCAAAACATTTTATACAGAGTTTGTCCTAAAGTTTAACCCTGTGCTATATTTTTCCGATCAAGTTGAGAAATGTCCTGCCACAGTCGTCAGACAAAGCAAGACTGTCTTTGCCCGGTTAGCTTAAGGCAAATCCGCTGACGTAGGTACGTAGCCTTTTCAGACGAGTATAAATTTTTGTAAAACTTAAATTTTCATTAAATTTTAAGTTTTTTTTCTAGGACGGTGAATCCGAGGAAGGAGATGATGTAGAGGCAGTGCTGTCTCGTGCCTATGCCATGAAACAGGCCAAGTCAGGATCGTCTACCAAGTCTTTGCTTGGAGGCGCCGGGGGTGGACGTCGTCGCGGAATGTTGGATGAAATGATGGCAGGAACTCGTGGATCCAAGCAGGGAACTGATCCGAAAAAGTATTTTTAGTCCTTGACGTGCATAAATAGCTGCAAGTTAATGCAAATAATTTATCTCAAACCTAAACCTAATGTAAATTTAAATAAGTTAGTGTCAAAGTAGAAAGTAGCCCTCGATCAGAGAGAACTTCAACGTACAAATAGATGGAGAACAAACGTAAGGCTAACCCCCCTTGCTTCGGTGCCTTGGCTCCGAAACCAGGCTGGCTTGGCATGTCTGAGATAGTCATGTAAGCGATGGAGCCTTTTTGGACTAGCTTAAATTTGTGATCTATTGCACAGAAAGCTTTACTGCTATGATGAATACAGTGGTGAAAGTAATCATTCCAAAGAAAGTTTTCTGCGTCCACAAGGGCATTGAATTTGTCGAAGAAATCAAGCTGCCAACATAATGTAATCATCTATATTATTATTGTGTTTTGTTTATAGATTCGCTGACTGGGAACGACATACGAAGGGTATCGGTGCGAAATTACTCAGCAAGGTATAGAAATTTTGCATACATACGTATGTAAAGCAACAGTTGGTTAGCTTAATTAGTTTGTTGTTCGTTGTTGTTGTCGTTGTTATTGGCTGCATTAGACATCAGAATGTGATGATGATCAGTTAACTGTTAGCCAGAAAACTGGCCCCTTTTAAGGTTGATCAAAAACAATTCAACCAGGTTGCCGGAAGGAGCCTCGAAGCGTGGTCGACATCGCGACGGATGATGTCTTCCCCCCCCTTTAGAAACATGCTCCGTCGGCGTTGGCATTGCTATCATATCTGGCGGCTAGTTCTTAGAGCAGCACACAGCACAATATGTGTTCAATGCAGAAAGAACGGCAATAACAGCCATTTGCACAAAGCGAGTCAAACTCCAAGTGTGCTGTTCAATAATATAGCCTCATACGGGTGGAAGCACAGTGATTGGGTTTGCACTGTCCTCTCGGTCCTTCCTTAGAATCAGCGTGGCAGGCTGCATCATCCTCCTGTACCCGCAAGAAGGCAAGTTTTTATAAATTTTTGTGCCTACTACTGAAGCAGCACGTAGTGTTTATCTCTATTTTTTTACCCTTTAGATGGGTTACACGCACGGTCAAGGCTTGGGCAAGGAGGGTGCTGGTATTGTTGAGCCAGTTAAGGCTGCCCTAGGCCGGGTCGGGGCGCCGTTGGTGCCTACGGACCTGAGGTTCATCGTCCGTCTGACAAGAAAATAGCGGAGGAAGGCGATGATATGGAGTTGGGCTCTGACGAGGAAGGAAGTCGCGGCAAACAGCCACGAAAGGGAGGCTGGCGAAAGACAGCTGCCAAGCCGCAAACACAGAACACGGCGATGGCTCTTTTTCATGACATTTTAGGGGTGTTTGTACGTACGTAACTGTGTTCTAATGGTGTGGCGGCTCTCTCCGCTTATCATCTTTCTGTTGCTCGTGGCATGAATTGGTTTTTCAGTTTTTTTCCTTATTTTCGCTTTTCAGTACCTTTGTTATAGCACGTACGTTGTATGACCTTCAGGTTTTGTGCGCAATTTTAGGTACAAAACTGTGGATGAGGTTTTGGAGGAAGGCGGTCGTTTAAAGGTTCATCTGGATACAAAGGCTCAGGCAAAGTCAACTAAGGTAAGGTGTTGTTTTACATTTCCTAACCTGTGAACTGTGTTTGTATGAGTGGCTGTTTTCCATAATATTTCTAGCATCAGCTTCAGCAAAATTCAGCCATAATTGCTGATTTCATCTGACGAATGTGTTGGGGGATAGTGCTCAAATGTTGGCTTTTTAAATGTCTGCATTACTATTTCATAGCTGGAGCTGATTTTGTGGTATATGTTTGTTGATTTTAGGTTATTGGATAGTGACTGGACGTCAACAGCGTGTTTACACTGGCTACGATGCTTTTTCAACACGTACTAGGTATGTTTAGGACTTATATACGTATTGTACATGTGGTGACTTATAGTTAGATACAATCGTTTTTGTATTAGTTTCTCAGGTCAAAAATAGGAATATGCTGAATAAAAATAAAGACGCCACATTTACTGCAAAACCCTAAAACTGGAAAATGTATATAATATGGCGCCCTTTTTATGATTGAGTATTTTAATATTATTTTTTGGAAATGTGTCACCAAAAGAATGATATTGTCTTCAAGTGTCTGTCAACATTTGTTTTAGAGATCCCAATGAGACTGATACTGGTGGATCTGCCGCGGCTTCTTCGGCCGAGAGACGATACTATGATATTCCGGAACTGGTCTACAATTTAGACCTATTGATTGATATGACAGAGGAAGAAATTGTCAAGAATGATAGGATGCTGAAACATTTGCAGGTAAAGAAATTGCGGTTTGTTCTTATCACAAACAGTAGAAAGAATTTATTTTCTCTTGTAAATGGGCATACATATACACACTGTTTTCTGTTTAGTACGTGAAAGCTTTGAGTAGCGCAGAAACAAGCACACCAGCATGCTTCTATTTCCTGTGTAATATTTTAAAGCTGAAAAAACAAATAATGTAGGACTCAATGGGTTTAATTTTAAGCTGGAGTGGGAGAGAGCGAAAATTACATTGTTTTGGTTATTTCTACTAATGATATGACGCTCACTTTGGTTTTATATGAGCTGAGCAAGGTTTGCTCAAAATCAGTTTTGTGAACAATAGTGATGTTTCAGTCACTGAAACTGAAACTGAAACTAGGTTTCAGTTTCAGTCACTGAAACTTAAACTAAAACTGAAACTATTTTGAGAAGAGAACTGAAACTGAAACATTTTTAAGAAGCCGACTGAAACTGAAACTGAAACTATATTGGGTAAAAGACTGAAACTCGGACTGAAACTAGTTTCAGTCTTTCTTTAAACCTTGAAATTTTTAAGGTTTTGAGCTTCGATTCTGTTACCATTGCTGTAAGAGAGGCTGAATAAACATTAAATTGTGCTTTATACTAACTCAGAGAGCTGGAAACCGTTGTATTTAAAGCGAACTGAAACTGAAACTGAAACTCCGACTGAAACTGAAACTATTTTGGTCCGCCGACCGAAACTGAAACTGAAACTGAAATTATTTCGAACCACCGACTGAAACTGAAACTAAAATCGGCTACTGAAACAACACTAGTGAACAATGCCACTGCAAATTAAGTAGTTTTTCCATAAATTCTGATGATTCTTTATCTTGGCTGCAACTGCTTTTCCAGAAATCAAAATGACCATTTGGAACACGAAGAAGAAATCGACTGTCGAAAAGAAATTCGACTCTGAATCAGACCAGCTCAATCGCAGTCAGTGATTAATTGCCCTAATTGATGAGAAAGCAAATAATAATATGAGAGAACATAATCTTTTCCTGTTTCTGGTTTTTTGACTTACGGCCCTTA
>JASAND010009941.1:0-24693 GCA_030248195.1 Trissonchulus latispiculum
TTGCGTAAGCTGTTGTCCTTTTCATACTAATTATTCTGTGTGGCTCAACTATATCTTAAACTACTCTGAGCCTTTCTTAGAAAGTGAACTTGTGTTTGGTTTCGGATAAGGTTCTGCGTTTAATAAAATTTAGTCCGTCACATATTGAATAGGGAGGTCACATCCAAGTCACCTCATAAATAACCTTCTCAAGAATCGCTGAGCATGCGGTTCCAATTTTCATTTGACAGAGATGTCTCATGTGAGATCCAATTCTGATATTGATTCGCTATTATCGGGTCAGATTTTATCTTTTGACTAGCTTGGTAGAGTTTGGAACTTATTCTCGAAAAAATGCCACTAACTGAATTTAGGAGGACCAAATATTTCAATAATGCAATTATTCAGAGGGGAACAAATATTTCAGCCATATTTCATTATATTATATCTTTGTTTTTCATTTCTTTTCTAGCTGTTTAACAAACAGCCTTAATGGTGCGTGATAGCCCCAACATATTGGTGTGTGGCACTCCTGCCACCGGTAAATCTACTTTGTGTGAAAAGATTTCAGATGCAACTGGGCTTCGTCATATCGATATTGGTGCATTGGCTCAGTCTCATAACTTCTATGATGGTTATGACGAACAGCGGCATTGCCACATTTTAGATGAGGACAAAGTATTGGGTGAGACTTTAAGATTGTATCACTTTGTGTAAATTGGACCCTACAGGCTTCAATTCTTTATAAAAACAGAAGAACTCCAAAAATTGCGATAGTTATATACAGCTTTTCAAAAAATTCTGCTCAAAAGGATACCAGTAGCACTTTAAGCGTCCTACATGCTGCATTCTGTATGTGTAGTTGGAATTACGCGGTGCGGTGGTCCACAATTTACACAGTTCCTATAGTGTAAAATACACGGTATTTTTACAGGGGGTAGGGCGGCTCTCTGAAATTGACCTCCCGCCGAATTCGTCCCCTCCCGGAATTTTTGTCTCCCCCCCACCGGGATTTTTTGAGCGCACAAATTTTTAAGCAAATTTTCAAAAATTTTCGTAAATTTGAGATTGTTTGAGTAAAATTAACTAGTTTTTGTCTTAAATCTTGGTATTTTTGAGAACTTTGTGCGTTTTGCAAAAAATTCTCCCAAAAATTTCTCCGCCCCGACCCTCCCGGGAAAGCATCCCTAGAAATATACCCTGCAAACATGGTCAAATTTGCTTCGGTTAATGTGTATAATATATGTACCACGTCTCCTCTCCTAACAAACTTTAATAAATTGGATAGCCAGATAGACCCCAGGAATTAGAACTCTCATTTCTACAATTCTACGCTGACCCTTATGTCTGGAAAAATGAACCCACACGTGAACAAAACAATGGAAATTGATTGTTGTTGTCTTTTGTGTATACATGACTTGTTGATCGACCGAATTATTTTCATTTTAGATGAACTGGAATACAGGATGACTGCTGGTGGTAACATTGTAGACTATCATGGCTGTGACTTTTTCCCTAAACGATGGTTCGATAAAGTGTATGTTATCAGAACTGATAACACAGTCTTATTTGATCGGCTGAACCAGCGCGGATATTCGGAACAGAAGATTCGGGAAAATGTGGAATGTGAAATTTTTGGGGTTTTAGCGGACGAAGCTAGAGAGAATTACGACGCTGATATTGTTGAGGACATACATTCCAATACCGATGCTGATATGGACAGTAATGTAACTCTGATTTCTGAATTTGTAAAAAATTGGAAACAGTAGTGCCATGTTGACATGAAATCTGTTCTGTTTACTAAAATAAAAATACAGTTACGTGTTTACACATTTACCAGGAATTGGCTTATTATTTACCGTAGGTATAATTTATCTTGTAGATTTCATTACAATTTCTGACATTGCGTTTGGCTTTTATGTCGAGTCGAAGAAAAAGAAGACGTTTGCACCAGGATTATGCTGGGGTTTTTGGCGTCGGGGGTCGTTGGGATCCTTTGTGCTTTCTTATTGCTTCTCGTAGCTTGTCCTCTTGTTTGCTGCCTTCAAATCGATCCTAGAAATACAAATTTAGTGCTGTCGTAAGTAGTGCTGGGACCGGTTCCGATTTTTAAAACCGGTTCCGGTTCCGGTTCTTGACTACCGGTTCCGGTTCCGGTTCTAGCTACCGGTTCCGGTTCCAATTGATATTTTTGATAAAAAAGCTAAAATCACACGATTTTTTTGACAATTGCTATGAAAACTTAATATGTTTAACTGCATAAAGCTATGAACGTGTTTTTAAACAGTGTTTGTGCGTGCTTTTTACTATTTATATACAAATATTTACTGTGAAAAAGATATGGTCTGTTTCACTTTTACCAGTATGTTGGGGAAATTTTAGCTTACCAAAATACTAAGTATTCTCAATCTAGATAAACATTTAGCTACTGCCCTTCAGAAAGCGAACGTCGCACAGAACTTTCCTCGACTAATTTCAAGCAGCCCAATAAAATTTGCTTATCGATTCAACAGCTACAGTTGCAACATTACAAAGCTTAATCATTGAAAAGGCAGCTAATCTCATCTCGGGGTCGAAGATTTTATGAGATCGAAAACTATAGCAGAAAACATTGGGGTAAATCGTTGATCGAGAATTAAAACTTTTCGAGCACTTATGCAGCACACAGGTACAACTAACTTCATACCTTTAAAACCAAAAATTGTATGTTACAATAAATAAAATCAAGCTGCAAAGTTTTTATTTTACATATTAGAATTTGTTTTAATTTTTTGTAGCTGAAATAAACAAATTTGTAACAAAAGAGCGCTATTCCCTATCAAATCCTAAACCTATATATAAGCAAAAAGTACTAAAATATGACTATGAAATATGAAAATTTTTAATAGACCATCAAAGGCATTCTTTTTCGGTTCCGCTAGCCAATTGCTATTAATTAAATAAGAACGGTACCTCAGGGATACTGTTGGTCAACTTAATCCTTAATCTGGAGTTGCGCCTTCAGTATATTGGTTTGCTTCAGTAGAAGTTTGCACACAAAAATTGCAGAGGCAACAGCTAAAGCTGGAAGAGTTGCCGTAAAGCATCAAATCCTTAATGCTTACCTCTGTCATCCTTAAAGAAGAGTTAACACTGAATACACCTTAGTTTTTCTTTTTCTATAACCTTTTCAGAAAACTTAAAACATTGACTGAAAACTGTTATTAAAGACATCGTAATATTGATATCAAATCTTCTGCCATTTACACAACATTTCAAAAACAAAATTTCATATTTAAATAGAAGTACCAAATTAAAGTTAAATTCCAAATGCTAAATTCAAATTCATAGGAAAATTTTACAAAATAAACCTTTATTGAAGTTTCAATCAGCCAAAATTAACACTAGAACCGCCCGGTTCCAAAAGCCACCGGTTCCGGTTCTAAAAATCCTACCGGTTCCGGTTCTACCGGTTCTTTTGGAACCGGTCCCAGCACTAGTCATAAGGGTGAAATTTGAACGCTACTGCCATCTAACTGTTTGTAAAATGTTTAGCTAACGAAGTTTTATATATGCAAGAAATATTTTAGGGCTTCTGTAAAATTTGCGGGGAGGAACTGACTTAAGTGGGGGGTCCATTTTTGGGGCATTTTTTCGGCTTTCTCCGATCTCGCTGATTTTCACATATTTTATAGTCCAAATGGTATGTTTTAAGGAGTTTTTAAAATTAAAGTCGTAACTCTTACGGTTGTCGAGTAAGTTCACCTCAAATTTGAGATTTCATGTTGATTTGAGTTTCGTTAAACATAGGAAATTTAAAATGTCACTTTTTCACGTGGGCCAAAAAATATCCCTACAAACGTTGATGAAACTGGACAAATTATACATCAAAATAGCACTAAAATGTTAAAGTGCGGTACCCTGGAATTAGAATTTTAATTTAGGCCTTTAAAATCTTTTAATTAATCTTTAAAGGAATAAAATTTGACTTGGTGCTGAAGTCGTGTTAAATTTTAATCATTCAACAATTAATTAAAAATTTTAAAGGCCTAAATTAGCAGGGTACCGCAGTTTAACATTTTAGCGTTATTTTAATGTATAATTTGTCCAGATCCATCACCGTTTGCAGGGAGATGTTGCATGCATAGGAAATTTAAAAAGCTGTAATTTTTCGCGTGCGCCAAAAAATATCCCTACAAACGTTGATGAAACTGGATAAATTATACATTAAAATAGCGCTGAAATGTTAAACTGCTGTACCCTGGAATTAGAATTTTAGTTTAAGCCTTTAAACTTTTTAATTATATAATTTTTAAAGAGTTAAAATTAAACTTGATGCTCAAGCCGTATTACCTAACTTTCTCAAAAATTAATTAAGAAAATTTTAAAGGCCTATATTAAAATTATAATTCCAGTGTACCGCAGTTTAATATTTTAGCGTTATTTTAATGTATAATTGTCCAGTTTCATGAACGTTTGTCTGGAGATTTTTTGGCGCAGGCAAAAAATTGCAGCTTTTTAAATTTCCCATGCTTAAGCTTAACTCATGAAATCTCAACTTTGAGGTGAAATACTCGACAACCGTATGAGTTACGACTTTAATTTTTAAAAACTCGTTAAAATATAGCATTTGGACAATAAAATGTTTGAAAATCAGCGAGATCGGAGAAAGTCGAAAAAATGACCCCAAAAGTAGACCCCCCCCTTAATGACTTTTTGGGTTGCCGCTTTTTACACAAAAAAGGCAACCCATTCATCTGGGTATGTCCGTTTTTATTATTCTCGTGACCACACCTGTCCCCCCCTCTAACTTTTGATAGGGTGAAATTTATAGGGGGTGTTGAGGGTGGGGTGAAGTGTTGACTGAAGCACGGGCAGTCCGATATTTCCCGGATTTCGGGAATGGCGAATCCCGGAATTTTTTAGAATGGTAAGGGGGACCAAGGGAAACGTAAAAATTCTTTGTCTCCAATTTTGCTTAAAAGTTGGTCATAGGGTAATTCGATAGCGCTGATTTCGAAACTGAAATCGAAATTTCCGGAAAATTTACGGATTTCGAGATATTGGACCCGGAATATTCCGGATTTTGAAAAATTTCTCCGAAAGTGGTCGATATGGGGCTCAAATGAAAGAGCTCGTCGAGCTGAACAACTTTCCTTCTTGCGACATTTTCCGGAAATATGCCTAGCGAAAGTGATGGCCGAAAAACTGAAAATCCGGGAATTAACGAAAATCCGGATTTTTAAAAATTTCTTCAAACTGGTCGATATGGTACTCAAATGAAAGAGCTCGTCGAGCTGAACAACTTTTTTGCTTGCGGCATTTTCGGAAAATGCGTCTAGCGAAAGTTACGACCAAAATACTCTTGCATTCTACTGAAAAAACTTGTGTCCCTAAGGGAAAAGCAGCGGCAACCCATTCTCGCTACTTCGCTAGTTTTACATTTGATCAGTCTTCAAGTGGCACCCAACTGGGTAGGTGGGACACTGACTGCAGTAGGAAAAGGAGAGAAAGGTTACTGATTTATAATCTTTGCAATTCTCTCCCCATAAGCTTTAGGTACATCTTTAATATTAGGAGTTTATCAGTTTTAGGTTACTAAAACACGATAAAATTTTCAACTGCTTTCATGGAATCAGGTTAGAAATTAATTTTCTTTCATGTTTACAGTTGAGTTGAAATTAAATTTTCGTTTAGAAGTAAATTTAAACGCAAGCCAGAAATCAGTTTTTACGGCAGATTTGATTAGTATAAGTGTGGAAATATTCAAGTATTTCTTAATTTTAGTCGCAACGCAATGTTGGATCCAACTGTTTCCGAAATTAAAACCCTATTGATTTGGTTTTAAGTTTAGTCCGTTTTTCAATTCAATTTAAATAAGAAATTAATCTCTGAGCTGAATTTTCCAGTTAAAGATTCTTTTCTTCCGTTTGTTAATGTGCTGAACTCCTAATATTAAAGATGTAAAATTTATGGGGAGAGAAATGCAAAGGTCATTAAAAAGTGACCTCTCTAGTTTTCGTTCTGTAGTCAGTGTTCAAGCTGCCCAGTTCGGTTACTGTCACTTAAAGACTAATCAGTTGTAAAAAGAGTCATTAAGTCTGTTCTTCCCCACAAATTTTACAGAAGCCTATTTTAGCGATCCACGGAATTGAATTGATAGATTTGAATTCGGGCAGCCTGTCAGATTTGAGAACATGCAGTTTAGGTTCTTTCTTCAGGACAAACCTAAGCTTGGCTCTGCTCTAAGGTGTTGTAGGAAGCAAGTTATTGTAGGTTAGATAGACAACAGCAACATTTGCAGGTAACTCACAACTTGTTCCTTATTCTTCATTAGTATCACGGTCGGCATCCCTCCTATATCCAGCTCATCATGCAGCTCTTCCTAAATGCATATGTGTTACCAAGAGTACATAATAGATAAGAGTGTGACAGCTGGCAGGCTGTCTGTTATCAGCTCAAGGTACATGCTCTGCACGCTAACGGCTGACCCCCCCACAAACGTGAACCCCCCACAAATGTGTACCCAAAACACGTTTCTGTACGCTTCGCCGTATCTTTACGTGTTGTGTGCGTACAACGCCTGCGGGCATCCAATTTGTGTCTGCTTCGAGCTTTAGAACGCAAGGATAGCGTGCAATTTTGTTTGAAGTGAGTATAAACCTTTGTGGGTGGGACAAGCCGATAGCGAACATAGCATGTACCTAGAGCTGATAACAGAGAGCTTGCCTGCTGTCACACTCTTATATAATATGTACTTGTACTCTTGGCATTACTCTTGGTATTACCAAGAGTACATAATATAAGAGTGTGCCACTAGGCACACTCTACGTTATCAGAGCAAAAACTATGCTCTGCACGCTAACGGCCCACCCCCCCCGCAAATTAGACCCTTCACTTCAAAGATTTTTGCGCGCTATGTTTGTGTTCTAAAGCTCGAAGCAGGCACAAAATTCGCGCACGCACTGCTTGTGTTTTCGAGCTTTAGCACATAAACATAGAGCGAGTGAGCGTACCCCCGTTTCGACTAGGTACTGATTTGCGGGGGGGGGGTCACTAGGGTCTGATTTGCGGGGGGGGTGGGCCGTTAGCGTGCAGAGCATAGTTTTTGCTCTGATAAGAGAGAGCTTGCCTAGTGGCATACTCTTATCATTATGTACTCTTGGTATTACCAAGAGTACACAATACATAAGAGTATGGCAGCTGTCATATTCTATGTATTATAAGCGTGACACATCCTCTGCGCGCTAACGGCTAACCCCCTCACAAATTGGGCCCTTTACTTCAAAAAATTTCGCCGCTATGCATGTGTTCTAAAGCTCGAAACACAACACACAGAAAACTCGCGCATGTAGTGCTTGTGTTTTCGAGCTTTAGAGCATAGAGCGAGTGAGCGTAACCTCGTTTCGACTATAGGTACCAATTTGCGGGGGGGGGAGTCGCTGGGGCCGTATTGCGGGGGGGTCAGCCATTAACGTGCAGAAGATGCGTTAAGGTGGCCAACTGTCATACTCTTATGCATTATGCACTCTTGGTATTACGTAGTTGAGTTAACAACAAGCAAGATTTTCTGCAAAAGAATTATGCCTCCGCTGGTTGGACATTTTTAGTAAATTGTAAACCTGCTGCGCAGTTAATTTTTTTTATGGTGGAGTTATTACTTGCTTTCAGAAAACGTACGTGCAAAACATTGTCTGAACACTTTACAATATTTGTGGAATATTCAAAGTTTCGACGTATATATTACAGATTCGTTTCTGCATTTCATTCATGCTGTTGGAAAACCTCTGCTGAGCTGTTAAAGTAGAAGTCCTACTATGAGTCATCATCAATCACAAAATAGAATAAACATTTCCGGTTTTGAAATTGCTATGATTGAATGAGCACATATGCGTAATAATTACATGAATTAGAAAGATTAGATTTTTGAAACGAAAGACAAGATTCCTCACACAAATCATACGAGCCCTATCTTACACCATTGCTCACACACATTAATGGTGAACTGCATCTTTATCAAGCAAACTGCGTGTAAGGGCTCGGGTTGAGCAAACATAAGAGACCTGCTGCGCTGAGGCGCAGCAGGAAAAAGGTTTTCCAGTCAATTAGAAAATAAGCAAGTAGTTTTGTTACAATACCATGGTCCAGTCCTTCAGAGCCTTGGCCGCAGTTTCAGTCTACTTGTGCGTTGAAAGTTCCTGTATTCGAATGATGGTTCATTCATTTTAGAACCTCTTGTGGCACAGATAATGAAAGCGATTGCACACTAAGAAGACAGCGGGTTCGAGAGAAGCCATGACCCCAAGTGCTCGGACTCTTCGAGATTATGCAACCTTAGCTCACCCCATTTCTTGAGTCAGAGCCGGGTGGTGGTGGAGTACTTCTTTCTTGTTTATAACTCTTTATTTTCTTTGATTATTTACGAAATCCAATTTTGAAGTGGTATGCGGACAGTAGAGCTGCACAGCAATTTTTGAGGAATGGAAATATTTTCCGCAGAAAGTTTGCAAATCTACTCGTCTTCATGATTCACTCATCAAAAGCAAACCAAATTCCGAATTGCTTCTGCTTTAATAAATTATGCATAAAAATACAAACAAAAAATTGAACTAAATCTGTAAGACTTGTAATGGCCTCTACTGTTAAGAATTAGAATGTTAGCAGAAATTCAGCTTTAGTTTTGCATTTTTACATACAAAAGATTCCATGTACATTGCCTCCCGTCCGCTCACTCAAAATGTTCCGGTGTTAGCGTAAAAACTCTTTAAAATTATTGATCTTTCGAATGCAATATATGTATAATGTTTTTAAATTTTATTTTTATAATTCCTTATACTGCAAGCAATTCGGATCGTTTTTGATGAGTGGATCATGAAGACTAATAATAAATTTGCACATTTTTTACAGAATATCTTTCCACGACTAAAAATTAGTGTGCATCGCTACTCTAGCACACCACTCGAAAATTGGCTTTCGGAAATAACCCACAGCTGATCAAAGAAAACTAAGAGATGGATCAAGCGGTACTCCCCACATGAGTCATGACACAAAAAGTTTTGGCTTAGGGCCTTTTCGCGCGCGAGTTAAAACAGTAGAGTTAAGAAATTTTAACTCGTTTAACCCTGCAGGCTAGTTAAAAGGAACTGTTTAACTCTTTTAATCCTGTGCGCGAAAAGGATTGATTTAATTTTAACTCTTTTAACTCATTTAACTCGCTGCGCGAAAAGGCCCTTAGAAGTGGGTATGCTAAGGCTGAAGCTGGTCAACTTAGCAGTACGGTTGTATTGATGCGGACTCAAAAAGTTTTGATTTGATTCAGTTCGATTTTCGCCTTTGAAAAATCATGAGATTCGATCCAGTTCGATTTTCTGCACCCGTAAATTGAATTGATTTGATTCAGTTCGATTTTTTAATCCGAAAGACTTCTGATTTTGATGCAGTTTTTGTCAAAACTGAATTTTGATGCGATATTTGATGTTCAAATTTCAAAGTGAGAACATTTATTTTCATGACTTGTTTCGAGAACATTAAATTTTCATTTTTCATATTAATTCCCATTGCTGCCATAGAGATTCTTAATATAATTTAGACTTATTGGCTTCAATGAAAAATCATTGCATGCTTATCAAGTTTAGAGCTAATATAAAAAATAATGATCTAACAGTCTCGCGAAACCCAAAAAGGCTAGATTAAAGCAGTAAACCTATTATATATTGCAAAAGCCTGCCAAAGTTCTAAGGCTTCTAAACTATAAAAATCCCATGTTAAGAGTTGCTGGTATCAGCCGTGGGCGGGCACTGCCATAGTGAAATTGCTACAAAACAGCATAAATGTCCTAGCAATGAATAGGTACAACAATACTCGAAAGGATGCATGTATGAGAAAGTATTTTTATAGTGTATGAGACTAAGCGAAATATTCTATTGAATCAAAATGGGAATCAAAATCTCATCAAAATCAAAACTACTGATTCTTGGTCAAAAGTTTTGATTTGATTCAGTCGATTTTGGTTTCCGAAAGTTCAGTTAGATTTGATCCAGTTAGATTTTTGCTGTCAAAAATTAAATGCTTTGATTCAGTTCTATTAATCAAAAATCAAAAGTCGCATCAAAATACTTTTTATTCGAATTGAAGCAAAAATCAAAACAACCGTACCTAGCTGTTGGCCAGTCAGATATAGCTGTAATTGTAATAGGAAAGGAAGTCTTTAAGCCTAAGCCTAAGCCTAAGCCTAAGCCTAAGCCTTGATCTTCAGGGGCAGTGTGCTAATTTTATAGATTAACATTAATTATTATATAAAGGATCTTGGCCATACCAGATCAGGTTCTTCTACATTGATTTTATAGAATTTCACATCTTTCAATTGATTTGCAATTTTCTGAAATAATAAAACATTTTCTGTAATTACAGTTGAGCTATCCATCCATCAAGCTGGATAAACGTGGTATAGAAGAATAAAGTGACAGAGTATTAAGTATAACAGCATCCAGTGGCCAGATTTTTACTCATTGAATGATAGTCCTCTTGGACAACTCGTAACAATTGTGTCTTTCTGTTCTTGCTATTCATTACCTCAAAAAATTCGGTAATAACCTCCACCAATACAACATAAATAAGAGTAACAACAGGCATACTCAATGTATTATAAAGCATGATACTTCCCGCCCCCACCCCGCTAAATGGGTGCCCAGTCTAAACGGGGGTACGATACGCCCGTTGTTTTTATGTAAAAAAAGCTTGAAAACAAGTAGTACAGTAGTACATACGTGCGCGAATTTTGTGTCTGTTTCGAGCTTTAAAACATATATATAGCACATATAAAACATATAAAGCAGAAAACATATATATATATAGCTCTTATGTGCGTAGAAGCAATTTTACTAATATTACTAATTGCAAACGTTCAGTGATTGTACATATTTCATCGCCGCTGAAGCAGAATTTCATTATTTCTTTAGCTAAACTTTTCATCATGGTTCGGGAAAAATTTATAACTATATTCTAATTTTTAAATTAAGTTCTTTTGGCTGGGAGGATCAAAATATTCCATCTTGAAAATAGCAGGACCTAGTGTTGTTTCAGTTTCAGTAGCCGATTTAGTTTCAGTTTCAGTTTCAGTTTCAGTCGGTGGTTCGAAATAATTTCAGTTTCAGTTTCAGTTTCAGTCGGCGGACCAAAATAGTTTCAGTTTCGGTTTAAGTTTCAGTCGGCAACGTAAAATAATTTCAGTTTCAGTTTTAGTTTCAGTCGGAGTTTCAGTTTCAGTTTCAGTTCGCTTTAAAAACAACGGTTTCTAGCTCTCTGAGTTAATATAAAGCACAATTTAATGTTTATTCAGCCTCTCTTACAGCAATGTTAACGGAATCGAAGCTCAAAACCTTCAAAATTTCAAGATTTAAGGAACGACTGAAACCAATTTCAGTCCGAGTTTCAGTCTTTTACCCAATATAGTTTCAGTTTCAGTTTCAGTTTCAGTCGGCTGCCTAAAAATGTTTCAGTTTCAGTTTCAGTTTCAGGTCTCTTCTCAAAATAGTTTCAGTTTCAGTTTCAGTCACTGAAACGCTTACTCCTACTTACGCCTATCCTACTTACGCCTAATCGTTTTCAAAATTCCAATTCCTACTTACGCCTAATTCTTTCTGTCAAAACTCACATTCCTACTTACGCCTAAAGAATGTTTACGCAAAACTCGGATTCCTACTTACGCCTAAAATCTACAGTATCCATTTTCTGACTTTGTTCCTGAAGTTGTTTGACTTTTTCTTCGGATGAATTTACGTTTGCTTTTATGAACTAAATAGCAATTGTGCGGCTCACACTTGTATTTATTAGAAATAAATTTCAATTTTTTCCGGAAAAATTAACAAACTAATTGAAATATTTCAGCACACCCGAAATGTTTCTAAGTTTTAAAGTAAGGCCATAATTTTTCAGGATCTAGCTAACAGTTTAGATGAGGCGTTTTCTTGGGGCTAACTTTAGCAAAACTTAGTCAAAACGTAACCAATTTAGCTCAAATTTTGTATTGAAGCTTTCCAACTATTACCTAACTGATCTGAAGTTTTAAAAATATTTAGGTATCTCACTGAAATGTTGTATCCAAGGGTTTTCTGGATCATAGAACACTATATTCGTTTTCCGATTTAGCATTTAGTTAGTTCAGTATGAGCATATAAAAATCTTAAGCTTACAACATTAGCTTATGCTGAACAGCCCCTGTTATATTCTCCAATGATATGATGGGACCATAAATGCATAGACGTTATGTCTTTGAATGCATGTGCAATTCCTCTAGTTTTAAGTTAAATGTATAGCTGATAAAAGATTATTTCTCAAAACATTACATTGGATTTTAAATAAAGATTTTATACATTTATTATTTCCACCCATTAGCAATAGTACAATACATAGTACTAAGTCTGCACGGTAATGTGAAGCAGTTAAATATGTTAAGAAGAATTTAATTAAAGATTATATAGAAATGTAAAACTTTGGAAAAGATCTAATCCCATACCATCTTTGACTACAGTTATTATACCTGCTACATTAAAGTGTGTGTTAGTTTTCTGAACTTCGAGTCCACAGTAACAACATACAAGTGGATTACGGTAGAGCTTTCGTTTTAGGTGTAAGTAGGAATTGGAGTTTTGCAAGGAAATATTTTAGGCGTAAGTAGGAATTTCAGTTTTGAGCTTTAGGCGTAAGTAGGATTTTGAGTTTTGTTATCTCTAGGCGGAAACATCAAACGTTAGGCGTAAGTAGGATAGGTGTAAGTAGGATACACGACTGAAACATCACTAGCAGGACCTTCAAAAGAAAGAAACTGCCTTAATACTAAAACAGTTGCTTTTTTTACAACTTACTACGAGGGAAATTTTATGAATTAGCAGTGACAAGTGCCAAAAATAAGAAACAGTGGTTTAAAAATGCATTAAACATATTTAAAAACAAGCGCTTTTGATTTTACAGAAATTCTTTTGAAAGCGGTAAGAACCCTGGATCTTTTCCACAAACCCGCCTTTCTTAAAAGGAAGTGGTTGGGTTGGGGTTATTGGATGATCCAAATGTGTTCATATTTTGGTTGGGTGTTACCTGAGGCTCAATGATTTCAAAAATTTAAAATAAATTTTAAAAATTCTAGAATGTTAACAACTTTAATATTTTTGAATCTTTTTAAAATTTTCCGGTAGAATCGATGATGCGGAACATCATTCCTTCTTGCGTCAACATCTGAAAATGATTTCTGCGATCTCTACAACGGCTTTTATAATTGCAGAGATCAAGGAAATTGTCGCTCATAATAGTAACACAATTTACTACTACCAAGAGTACATAGTACATAAGAGTATGACAAGCGTCATACCAAGAGTGCATAATTCTCCTATATATTAGAAGAAGAGTAAGCCACTAGAGGGCTCCTCTTCTTGGCATTGCGTAACGGTGCTCCGACCACAATACGCGAATGTTCCCCCGTTTGGGGGGAGGGTCGCCAAATCATACCCCCTCCACGTTTGGTGGGGGGGGGTAGGCAACAGCCAATCAGATTGCAGAAGCCCCCTCCCCGTTTGGTGGGGGGGTAGGCAGGCTGATTCTGGCTTTTGAAAAAGGGTCCCCGTTTGGGGGGGGGTCGACACAAGAGGTCCCCGTTTGGTGGGGGGGGGGGGTTGCAAAAGGGGTCCCCGTTTTAGGGGGGGGGCACAAAAAGTGGTCCCCGTTTGGGGGGGGGTCGCCAACAGCCAATCAGAATGAGCAAAACTTAGCCTGCTTGAGCGACCCCCCCCCAAACGGGGACCCAGTTCCGAATAGAACAAAAACTACCGTAATCCTCTGCTCTACCCCCCCACCAAACGGAGGGGGGGTTTCTGCAATCTGATTGGCTGTTGGCTACCCCCCCCCCCACCAAACGGGGACTTCTTTTTGGATACCCCCCCACCAAACGGAGGGGGGTATGCTATGTCGACTTAGTCGACCCCCCCCCCAAACGGGGGAACATTCGCGTATTGTGGTCGGAGCATCGTTACGCAATGCTAAGAAGAGGAGCCCTCTAGTGGCTTACTCTTCTTCTAATATATAGTAGAATTATGCACTCTTGGTCATACGCTATGTATTATCAGCTCGCTATATCCGATGCGCGCTATTGGCTGAAACTGTCAAATAAATTAACCCGCTATGCTTGCACGCAAGAGGCGCACTTTGAGCCAATTGACCAGTGTGTTTTCGATAGCAATCATAGCGCGCGAATTTGCGTTGTTTGACAAGGGGACCTTATTTATGGAAGGGGGTAAGCCGACAGCGTGCAAAGGATTTGACAGTACATAGCGTATGACGCAGCAATAAATGTTGATGCAGCAAGAAAAAATGCTCGGCATCATCGATCCTACCAAAACACTTCAAAAAATTTAAAAATTTAGAAATTTTAAAATTTTAAATTGTTTTAAATTTTTGCATTTATTGAGCTTCAGGTAGCACCCTTCCAAAATATGAACACATTTGGATCACCAAAAAACCTCCAACCCAAATGCTTTGTTTTGAAGGGAGGATTGTGGAAATGATCCAAAACCCCTTTAGATATTTAAAATTATACGACAATTATTATACGACACAGAAATTCTACAACTCGTAATAACTGTATTTTCCTGTTGTTTTCTGTTTGTGTTGTTTTTGCACATATTTACTTGCAATTTAGTTTTTCAAAAGTTTTACTCATTTGACCCCACTAAATTTGCTGCATCATTTGGCAAGGTTTCATTTAGAAGGGGGATATTATTGTTTGGAAAGGGGAAATATCACGGAGGGAATATTATACCCTATAGGGGGAGGGGGGGGATATTACGAGGGAATATTATACGACACCGGCCGTTTAGCTTTGCTCAGTTTCAAAACTTGTTGTCTCTGGACACGCTTTTTGAATTTGCTACATTTAACATATGCCTAACTCAACATTGATGTTAATTTTCCCAACTCAAGAACCCGAAGGGAACAGCCTTCTGGGTTAAGGACACGCTAAATTCCCAATTGCAATTAAATAAATTTAGCATAATCGATGACACAAAATCGGAAATGGAAAATTGGTTAAGATTGAACTCCCCTTAAACTAGTCATTTTAAGCATAGTATTTCAGACTTGGCCACTTTGTTGGGTTAAAAAAGTTTCTAGCCGTTCAACTAAATGTGTTTTAGGTATAACATGAGTGAGTGAATGTGGAAATAAAATAGTTTACGTGTTTACGAATTACCCTTACCTCAATTTTCGGAGACATATACCGACACACCCCACACCATTTTGCATAGAAATAAAGTACAACCAATTGCTTCTCAGATTCAGAAATAGCAGTATCATACTGAACCTGCAATTAGAGAGAGATTAATGTCTTTATGTTGTATAGCCAACAGTTAACTAATTTTAATCTAAATCTCATAACAATAAAAGTTCAAGCTGTATTTCGTTATGACCTCTAATTGTACTTAAACTTGATTAATAGGTACATATGCACATATCGTCCATACTACATTGTAAAACTCATTACCTTAGTCGAAATTCCTTTACTCATGTTGAGGTTTTCGAATTTCGCTGAAATAGATCTAGTATTGTTAAGTACAGAAAGTGATGGATTGTTTCGGCATGGCAAGGATAATTTTTCTAATATAAAAGTTCGCATTCTAGAAGTTCTCATAATGCTTCCAACTGTTTCTCAGCCCACTCAGCTCAGTCATTCACACCGAGAATAGAAGATTATTAGGCACACGCAATGAGTTGGTAAATTTTCCATGCTTATGTTATTCTATCTTATTGTATTTATCTTTCAATTAAATGTTTCAGAGATGGATATGGTATATTGACATACTATTTGCTTAAAAAAAGTTCTGCTCTGGGTTGTTAAAATTACAAGATGGGACATACAAATCATTGATAGTAGATATAAAATGGGGGACCGAGCGCAATTCCGGAGCCTGGATTTACCGGATTCAGTAAGCTCCGGAGCTTTTTACAGGTGGTTACAGATTTTAAAGATTAAGCATTTCGTATATTCTAGAATTATCTCAAGAGTCAAACCATAACGTTTTTAATTGTTTCTCCAAATACAGCATTATTTTGAGTATCGACTCTATTTCAGCTAACACTTGGTTTCTCCAGCTTTGTGATTATACAGCTAACCTTGAGCATTTTCCATTGCTTTTGAAACACGCGTTTATTAAGAAAAGCCACTTTGTTAAACCGTTTCGATCCACGCCAAAGGGTCTCATCAGTTAGCTTAAGTCTACTGTTACGGTTTTTTAATCTTTATTTTAGATAACCATCGTATAACATAGGTACATTTAAATTACCACTGCACAAATTATTATAAACACTAATCCTCTTCATCAGCTTCTTCCATAGGATTTTCATTGAGGGGAGGATGTGTTCATCTATCTTGCTTACTTTTTTTAATTGCAATTTTATATTCCTCCGGTGCATCTATTGCTTTATCTTCTAATATTATTTCCTTTTTCAATAATCTCCTTTATAGTTAATCGTCTTTGAACGCAATCCATTGCTTCTCCAAACACGCGTTTATTTAATAAAAGTGTTTGTTAAAAAGATTTGGTCCATCAGACGGCTGAAGGCTCTCGTTACGACTTTTAATCTTTATCTTAGATAACTATCATATAATATATATTCAAATTATCACTGCACTAATTATTAAAGTTCGGTGGTTTTTGAAGGCAGTTGTTTGGAAGTTTAGAAGCAAGCAATTGATAATACGTCTGATGCGTGGTAGAATGATAGAACTGAAAGAAATAATTGACACTGCAGAAGATCGGCGCAGTCTCTTGATTCGCTTGTCTTGCAAAGTAACCGTCTACTCAACATATTCTTTAGAAAGTCGTTTCAGTCTTGACTCATGCGTTGCTATAGCTTCTTCTTTCAACTCTTGCCAAAAGTCTCCCAATTTTTTCGGCTTCGGAAATGTTAGTACTGATGTCAGTGTTATGTTTACTTCCATCTTCGGTGACTCTGATGTGCTATGAGTTTTAAGCTTGCGTTTATACAGATAAGCTTGCGTTTATACAGATGATGAAAGTCTTTAAACACTCTGGACATTGAAACATGGTTTATCATAATTCACTATGAACGTGCTCCTTTTTATTAATTCAGATTTTCTTATTGGACATCACGCAAGCATATACTTATTAGAATTACGAATAAATGGCTCCTCATTTAATTACATATGCTACATATAAAAACAAAAGGCATTGTTTGGAAAGGAGTCATGCTAATTGAATACGATAATGTTGTCATGTCAATACTTACGTTGGTATGGAATTACTATTTATGATATATGATGTAAATACTTTCGCCAGTGTGGAATAAGTGCTTGGGTTATGCGATATAAATACCTACGTCAGTGTGGGTGGAATTAGTACTTACGTTATGCGATGTAAATACTTATGTCAGTTTTAAATAAGCATATACTTACATGATGTCCAGTAATAAAATCTGAATTAATAAAGTAATAAAGTAATAAAGCCCGGTTCACACTAGGGTACAAGCACAAGCACAAGCACAGGCACAAGCACAAGCACAACCGGTTTACACTATTGAAAACTGGCACAAGCACAAGCACAAGCACAACGCAGAGTTGAATTCAGTTTAACTTTTTGTACAAGCACAACGCCCGCAGCCAGTGAAAATTGTTTTTCACTATGCACAGAAGGCGTGGCCAGGCTGAATTTCAAATTCTATTGGCGATGCTTGTGCCCTAGTGTGAACGTTTCATCTTGTGCCTGTACTTGTGCTTGTTCTTGTGCTTGTGCCTGTGCTTGTGCTTGTGCGCTAGTGTGAACCGGCCTTAAAATAAAGATTAAAATTCGTAACGGGAGCCTTCAGCCGTCTGATGAGACCCTTTGGCGGGGATCAAATTGTTTTAACAAACATTTTTATTATACAAACGCTTGTTTGGAGAAGCAATGGGAAATACTCAAGGTTAGCTGTATAAGCGCGCATAACTATTTCCCGTTTTTTTATTGAAGTGTGAAAACACGATATTTCAAGGATTAACAAGATTTTAATTGAATGATATAGAATGATCAACTTTGTACTATTCATGGAGTAGTGTATCATTTACCACTAACCACTAAATCTAAGTAATAACTAAAAGTGTGACAAGCGTCAATGATATGGAATGATCAACTTTGTATATTATTCATGGAGTAGTGTATCATTTACCACTAACCACCAAATAATAACTAAGAGTGTGACAAGCGTCAAGCTCTTAGTTATTAGGTTTGTGGACATGATCTGCACGATAACGGCTGACCCCCCCCCAAAAATTAGACCCATCACTTCAAAGAAATTCGCACGCTATGCTTACGTTCTAAAGCTAGAAAACACAACAATTCAGTTGGTTCAATGTACGTCTATTTCGAGCTTCAGCACACCAGCATAGCGTGCGAATTTGTTTGAACTGATGGGTCTAATTTGTGGGGGGGGGGCTCAGCCGTTATCGTGCATATCATGTCCACTCTTGGTAGGAACATAATAGGTGCCTAATAGGTGCAAAAAACTTTTCTGTTTTCAGAATGCCAAACTTTTCTGCTGAAATAAGCTAAAAACTTTTAAAATGAGCAAAAGGATTAGCATTTTTGTGAATGAATGGAGTGAATGTGAATTAACAACAGTGATAATAATTAACTTAAAATAGGGCATAAACTAATGAAATTAGCAAAGAAATAACTTTAGGAGAACCTTAGGAGGATTCTTAGCAGCAGACTTAGTAGAATGGATAGGAGCATCTCAGGAGCGGCCTTAGGCCTTAGGAGCTCCTAAGAGGCTCCTAAACATTCTCCTAAGTCTGCTCCTAAGCACCTTAGGAGCGGAGTTAGGAGACTCTTTTGAAACGGCCTCCAGGTTATCCTGGCAGTCTGCTGTAATGATTTGGCTCCGTCGGGAATCGAACCACGGACCTCCCGACGGACCTCTCGAACTGCAGTGCAACCGCTACACCACGGAGCCAGGAGAGAAGAGCACATATCTTCTTTATCATTGGTGCTCTCTGTACATAGACGTTGTTTGAACAACAGCAGGATTTTATCGATTATACGTTTAATACATAAAGACAAAATGACAACAACAAGGTTCATGGTTAAACTGAAACAAGACTGAAGTTAGTTATCACAATAGAGACCTCACCTCACCACAAAAGCCGCTCTTGTGACAGTTATACGGAAAATATGTGGCGATTCAATTTTCAACTTGAGATGCTTCAAATATACAAATCTGGACAAGCCACTATTTCAAAATTCAGGCATCCATTTTTTAAATTTCATTGATCAGAGCAAAAGAGCTGACCTGCTGACCTCCCCCTCAATTTAGACTCATCTCTACAAAGAAAGACGCGCGCTGTGTTTGCGAGCTGAAGCTCAAATCAAACACAAATCAACATACTGCTTGAGTTTTCGAGCAAGGGGGAGCTACTAAAATCTAATTGCCCCGACTTTGTCCGATTGGCCTACTTTTTGGCGAGGATATAGAGCATGGGTGTGGTCAAAAAATATCGGGTACTGAGATCTTAGCTGCCTTCTAGCCATGTGCAGCTGTCGCGCTTATGTGTCCGACTCCCCTTTTTTCACAACTACCAACATAATTAAAAATTTCTACTGACTGCTAGGCTCAAGCTTCAAAGCTGCTATTTTTTCAATATGATTTGGCACGTGTGCCCCTATCTGCAGAAAAATACTACCTGTCTGTATCTTAACTGCATCTAAGGGAATTACTCTTCAAAGTTGAAGTTTCGGCAAAAATTTAAAAAATTTTGGCTAACGAAAAGAAAATTTTATTACTGGTGCGAGCTATAGGCTCTATAGGCAGAATTTCTTCCGCTGGAGCGGAATACCTAATAAGGGAGTGTTGTATGTATTGTGTGTATTTGTGTGTTCGGCCCAGAAAATCGCCTATCTTTAACATGTGTCTAGATAAGCATCTTTTTTTGCTTGCACAATATGCAAATTAGATCAAATTGTAACATGCAATCCCAGTTAATTGAAGACTGTAACTATTTCCTAAAGGAGCAAAATATATGTGCTGAGGAGGTAGGGGCTACTGCTAAGTTAATCCAGGGCACTTGCATAATGCACATGCGCTTTGATGGCACTAGGCAGTTTTTGGATTCAATGGGTTGCCTGCAACTATCCACTTTAGAAGATACATGCATTGATTTCATTAATTTTCACTAAGTTTAATTCGGTTTTTGTCGTGACAGTAAATCTTATCACCCACGATAAGTTGTCCAAAAATAGGGTATTTAAAAATTCCATTGGCAACAGCTGATGTTAGAATTTCTCTATTGCATATGTGAATTTTATTCTGAATGATGGTGATCGCTGTAAATGTATGTGCGTTCCTCAAGAATTTGCTTCTCACCAGTGGACTTAAGTTTTTGGGACTTGAAATTGCTAAATTCCTGAAATTTATAAATATTTGAGATGGACTTAAACACTACGAGAACACAACAACTCTGACAAAAGCAGGCATATCGACGCAAATAGTAAGTTATGTGCATGGAGCGTTGAGGTGTTTTAAGGTCCGAACAATATGAATGCAAAAATTAAATTCGGACTATTCTCTGCAAAGGAATTTTGCCCTTTTTGGGCACTACTTGTTTGCCATTTGGCACAAATGAGTACTCCTATAGGGCCTCTGTATGTGCCAAATTACAGCCTTATAGCTCGCACCAGTATAAAAGTTTCCTTTCGTTAGCCAAAAGTTTTTAAATTTTTGCCGAAACTTCAACTTTGAAGAGTAATTCCTTTAGATGCAGATAAGATACAGACGTTTAGTATTTTTCTGTAGGTAGGGGCAAATGTGCCAAATCATATTGGCAAATGGCAACATTGAAGCTAAGGTCTTGCAGCCAGCAGAGATTTTTAATCGTCTACTTTCATCAGTCAGAATCGTATTAGTCAGAATTTCATTAGTCAGAATTTCGTTAATTAGAATTTCATTAGTCAGAATTTTAATTTTGAAATGATATAAGTTGAACTTTCATTTGTCAGAATTTTAATTTTGAAATGATATAAGTTGAACTTTCATTTGTCAGAATTTCATAAGTCAGAATTTCGTTAGTCAGAATTTCATTAGTCCGAATTTCGTAAGTCAGAATTTTATTTGCCTAGTTTCTTCAAAATTTTGCACGTTTCTGCACAATTTTAGGGCTTTTATCGATAAAGTAGGGTAGAGTAGAGAAGAGCAGAGCTAAAATAAAGTCTTTTGTAGCTTTTAACTCTTCCCCAAAAAGACCCTTGCTGATTTGAGCCATAAAGAGTACATACATAACCCAACCGTCAGTTTGTGCTCTTGCCCATTCTGATTCTTTAGGATTCAAACTAAACAGCTTATCGTAATTTCCTGTCTGTAAGATGTAGGTAGGTGTAGGCGAAACCAACCCAGCTGTTGGGGAACCCTTTTGAAAAGAGTTTTGCTCGTTGCTGGTCGTGAAGCCAAGTCATATATGTATCTGTGTCAACTGGAGGCCATTTTATAACATTATCATCAAGATCAGCCGTCTTTTTAGAATTTGCGCCAGGAATAAAATTGAATTTTTTGCAAAATTCTGACAACAAAATTCTGACTAATGAAATTCTGACTTATGAAATTCTGACAAAATGAAAGTTCAACTTATATTATTTCAAAAACCTAAATTCAGACTAATGAAAGTTTGAAAAGATAGTTTCTGACTAATGAAATTCTGACATATGAAATTCTGACTACTGAAGATAAACCTTTTTAATTAATTATGTTGGTAGTTGAGAAAAAGGGGGGGGGGTCGTGCACATGAACGCGACGGCTGCACATGGCTGGAAGGCGGCTAAGATCTCAGTACCCGATATTTTTTTGACCACACCCATGCTCTATATCCTCGCCAAAAAGTAGGCCAATAGGACAAAGTCGGGACAAACCTTTAGTTGTCCCCCTTAAGTACGTAAACTCAGAGCAGTTTGAACTGCGACTCGAACCCCGCTATGACCAGTTACCGATCTGCAAGGCTGCACCCGGGTGGGGGAGGGTCAAGGGGTCTAGACACCCCTTTTGTGGTGACAAATGAAATTTTTCTATTTCTGTGGCAAAAACAACTATTTTTAAAAAATTTTCGCGATGGCGCGATAACCCACCTTTCGCAATTAATAAACATCCTATGTACTTGTTTTTGGCAAACATGCAAAATTTCTTCAACTTCTAGGGGGCTCCCAGACTCCCCGTTGCATTTTACGTTGGACTCCCTTTTCAAAATTCTGGGTGGGGGTAGGGACTACGGTCTAGCTTGCGTGGGCAGCAGCCGTTAGCGAACAGAACAGTTTCTGCCCTGATAACAGAGAGTAGTGGCATACTCTTGTCGTTCTGCCCATAACTTAGCACTGGTCTGATATTCTTAATTCAGTCTATTGGTTAAAACACTCAGGTTAGAATTTTAGCGTGAAACCTTAAGCTAACTGAATTCAATTATTGAATGAGTAGAGATTATACATGCGTTGCATGTCCGTTAAAATTGCAGCCATGAACAATATTGGATTACTTTTTAGTTTTACTTGCAAGTTGGATTGTAAATCATGTTTCTGATGGGTGTTGTAGTGTGAGTGTATTCGGTTAATTATGAAACCAATCAGTGGAATTCTTTCACGCCGTTCAGGCCATAACATCCAATCTGACCTCTTCCCGTTCCGTCTTCCATCTTACATCTTGCATTACATTATTTGTGGTAAAATTAGTTTCAATCCGTTTCAATGCGGTTCCTCACATTTGTGAAGTGAAGTTGACCTTTTTGGTGGAACCAGTTGGTGAGCTTTTCAGGATACTGTCAAATTCAATTCCAAGTTCATTATAAGCAGCCGAGCTACCGCTGAGCGTACGATTCAGATAGAACTGACTCGCTTCTCCATTCTGCCGCACCGGAATGTAGCTTTCGAGACTGCGACTTCTGGACAAAGTATAGTCAAAGCTTTGTTCGATGGGAATTTTCCTAAAACAGCGGGGAATCAAGCAGCGGGTGACTTCACGTCGGAATCGCGGGCAGTAGCGCACATAAATGAACAAATTGATGGCGGAGTTGGCCACCACAAACATATTACTTAAGTCTACAACATAGCTGGTATCCAGAGTGTTGAAAAAGTGGGTGGATCTCATGACAAGTTCGGCAATGTCAATTGCTGTCGGCAAGATTAGACAACACAGAAATTTGATCTGAACCATGATGAACATTTTCGTCATGCTACTTTCCAGACCCTGGCGTCGATTTACCCGATTGGCAGGAGATCTCTCCTGTACCTGGTTGATCCGGTAGAAGGATTTTCTCAAACACTGATTAATTCGATAGGCCAAAATGCCTTGAACGATCACAGGACCTCCACTGATGAACAGCAGCCCCATCACCAAACGATAGATTAAAAAGTAGTACGGATTTCGACGAAGCAGAGTTGGACTGATGGCTGGTTCTGGCTTATCGAATCCAATAGTGCCGCAGGGCAGCATATGTAGGTCAGAAGAAAAGTCCTCAATAATTTCCATCTCCCAGCACTTTGGGGCATTATAAAGCAAAGCGCAGAGCAGTACTCCGCCCAAAATCCACCATTTACGTTTATTTGTAGTATTCAGTTTAAATTTAAGTGGTGAACAGATAGCCCTGTAGCGCTCACAGGCTGTTACAACCATTGTCCAAACTGAGCCTGTTCTGGCTACAGTAGTAATTGGAAATAAGTATAAATAAATATAGACATGGTTCCCCACAATTGGCAGTCTGCCATACTTTAGAGCTCCATAGCTGTAGAGTGTTGCCGAGGAAATAAGCAGTAAACTATCCCATAAGGTTAACACAATAATGTAAGTGTTTATTTGGGCTTTCATGGAACGCAAATGTAAAACATAGATTGTTATGGCATTTCCTATCAAGCCAATCGATTCCAGACCAGTCATTAGAAGCCCGTTTACCACAAAAGCATAGATCTGGTACGAATCAAAGATTTCTTCGGAATTCGCATAAGTAAAATTATTCCAAATACAGGGTGAATTTCCGATCAAAAAAGAGTCATTTTGAATGTCCATATTGAGTTACACAGACGATTATCAAGTATCTGTTTAAAGATGATTTAAATAGTATCTAAAACAGTAAGAAGCTGTTTTGATAAAGTGAAGCAAACCAAAAGTTTAGCGGACAAACCTAATATGTAAACTGTCATAATGGAACTTCAATTGCTTTCAGGAGTGAAATCGTAGATTCCGCCAGTAAATAATTAGAAGCATGAGAATCAACGTCAACGTGGGTTGAAAGAGTTTCCAAAGATTTGGTTGCTTCAGTTTCAGTCAAGGTAATTCTATCTTCAGTGTCTGCATTACTAGTTTCAGTTTCAGTTCCTTTTAAATCCCTGTCTAGTTCCCGTTTCCCGTTAGCGTTTAGGCTTGCCCTAGGTTCATGTTCAGTTTCAATATAAAGTGGAACTTAAATACTATAGCACGGATCTATGATACACTACAGCGATGTATTGGAATCCCCAGTTGAGAGTCTTCTGGTTTTGCCGAAATCTAGGGAATCACGTAATCAGAAACCACAGCCATCAGATGACGTTGGAGTCTTGTAACTTTGAAAGAGACTGTTCGATACAGTTTAGATATTTAGATGAAATTGTTTCTGGCTGTAACTGTACTTCGAACAATGCATTTTCAGGGGCATTCCACCAAAACCCTCTTTTGCTGACATCTTCTGCGTTA
>JASAND010009942.1:0-20705 GCA_030248195.1 Trissonchulus latispiculum
GGGAAAGAAAAAGAAAGAAAATGAGAAGAATTCTTTTAAAATAAAGAAAAAGAAAAAGAAAGTTGGCTTCAATTTTCTTTAATTTAAAGAAAATGGCAAAGAAAAGCGGCTTCCTTTTAGTTTAGTCATTGTCTCTTTCTGCTTTACTCAAAGTAAGTCTCAAAGAGAGATTGACAGCTGTTACTCTTGTAACATATGCATTCATAGCATAGACCACATACATTAAAGCAAGCAGGAGTCCTTTCGCAAGGGGTCACTAGGCTGGGTTGCTTACGCAAAATTGACTGACAGCTGAAACTGAGACAGCCTATGACACTTTCTTCTTTAAAGAAAAAGAAAATAGAGTCCAAATTTCTTCTTTCGCAAGAAAAAGAAAAAGAAATGGAAAGAAAATTTAAAGAAAATTTTCCCAAAATAACGGCGTGGCTGTAGTTTCGGTCTCCGCCACAATGCTCATCAGTTGCATAAGGCAACCACGACTTGCATCTTTTTGACTCCTGCCAAATAGTCTCATCAGACGGTTGTTGCCGTTACGATTTTTTGCCGTTTGTGTATTTAATAAATACATAAATACAATTGGATACAGCATACAGTTGTTTTTATATTTTATTATGTCACTATGCATAACTACTAATGCTACAATCCAGCAAATATCGTTTCATCAACAGGGGACAACTTCTTATTATTAACGTGCACACTTTCAACAGTTTGTTTGTCAATTCTGAAAAAATTTACCACAATGCTTAGCAGACCCGTCTAAAGCAATTGAAACATAATATTTTAAATGAACCCACTCCCCTAAGCAATTAACTTTCTGATACCTTTAACTTGCTTTTTTCAATCCCATCACACACAATTCCATTGGCCTTAACGCGTATGCCACAAAAGGTTTCAATATAGAATACCCATAGTCCTTCATTTTATCCAACACCTTTTGTTTTTGCTGAGTATAAATGATGATCCTCAGAGTGTTCACTGGTTTCAACGAATACCAGAACCAACCCTAAGCATGTACAGTAGTAATAAAATATCTGGTCTACTTCATCCTCCAAGTTTTCATGCCTTAAACGTCTCGCACAATTTTGTAGACATGTGCACCGTCTCGACTCCAGCCAATTGGTTTCATCAGACTGCTTAAGGCTGCCGTTACGAGTTTTGCGCTTTAATCATTATTTTTTAAAAAACCATTGCACAATAAAGTTACACTGCTAGTATAATTACACGCATCAAATTCACTACATAAGCCAATCTCAAAATCTCAACACCTCCCATTATGAAACAGTCTATTAGTTCCTCCATTGTTTTCCATAGGATACACCACTGTAGATTTCTAATTCATAGCAAATATAACGCATAGTCCTTACATAACTGTAGATATGATTAGCAGACATGAGCAGCAGCAGAGAGCAGATATGTCCACATCATGTCCAAAGTAATGGAATACAACAACATTTCGAGTTGTTTGATGATCAACACTATTCAAACCAAATGTTCTTGCCATTTCTTGTCCTGCTTGTCAGTAGAGAGTAGTGTTGTTGACCGGCCGAAATTTTCGTCGGCCGGTTGCCTGCCGGCCGACCTTCTGAAGACGGCCGGCCGGCCGGCCGAAAACGGCTGGCCGGACGACGGATCGGCCGGCCAGAAACGGCCGGCCGGCCGGCCGTTCGACAGCCCAACTGGCCAAAAACGGCCGGCTGACGAATCAAACGCTAAAAATGGCCGGAATGCTGACACATGAGTGCTAGAATAAGAAATCAAGATATGAAAATGTATCAGCACAATTTAAAACCGATTTCCTGAGAAAATGTTGATAAACCGCTGAAATATAAGCGCGGCCGGCCGGCCGGCCGTTTACCGGCCGTTCAAAGGCCGGCTGGCCGGCCTGAAACGGCCTACCGGCCGGCCGGCCAGCCGGCCGTCCGGCCGAGTGCACCCCTTGGCCGGCCGGTCAACGGTCGGCCGCCGGCTGGCCGTTTTCCAATTCGTCCGGTCAACAACACTAGTAGAGTATGGTGGAAGAGCTGGAACGGTTCTACTAGAACCGATAGAACCGGAACTGGTAGTGATTTTGGAACCGGGCCGGTTCCAGTGTCATTCTAGAAATGTAACAACAAAATTAGTTTTCAGCCTACAAAATTTGAAAATTTCTCCAGGTTTTAAATTTTGATTTTCAGTCTGCAAGTTCTGAAAATTTCTCTAGCTTTGAGTATTTTCTGGGAGTCTAAAGAAACACATTAGTGGGTATTTTTCTCCAACAAGTAAGACTAACTTTTTTCTTATTTGATTTTAAAATACACATCTGCTTTTGAGCTAATTTATACACACCTGCTTTTGAGCTAATGATTTCTTGTGGAGTCAAAAGCATTGTTACTAACTGTTTACTTGGAGTTAATCTTTATATCTTTATATCAAAATATAGCCTATAATTTTCTTTTAATGGATACCTGGAAACGAACTTTGGTTTTCTAGGAGTTTTCACTGACCAATCGAATGGGTGCACCTTTTGCGATTTTTGCAGACAGGAAGACATTTTCGATAGACATCATGTTCGATACCTCTACCAACAACTGTGAGCTCTTTTCAGTTATTAATGAGAAATAATTTGAAGATACACTTGTTCATATCAAGAAACATTATAGTCAAATTAAAAATGAATTACCTCTTGCCATTTAGCTTGCCGTCAGAGAAAGTATATGAAGTTTTGTGAAAAAGGAGGCATACGAACAGGCAATTGTAGTCAATGCAATCGCAGAATGCAGTCAACTGCCCGCAGCCAAGTGCAGGGTCTCACTTCCGAGTCGATGCATTTGTAGCTTAGTTTTTATTTTTCATCACAGCATATGTACGGCAACTTTGAGAAATTGGAAGAAACAGCAGGCGCAACTCAAATATTGCAAGCATATATTGGTTGTAAAATGTAAACAAAGTAATGTGAAAAACATTTTTACATGTACTAACCCCAGCAAAATTTGACTTTCTAACAGGTTTTTGTTAAACCATTTAACACCATTTTTTACACTATTTTATATTTTCAATATAAACATTTTTACATATTATTAACACTTTTAACACTATATTTTCGAAATTTTTACAGTTTTTACACTTTTACAGCTGCAATATATCGTAAAAAAACGAGATTTCAGGTATAATATATCTTGCTAAATCTGCCGTTACTTTAATGCAAAAAACATAAATAGTTCTGAGCCAGCAAGATAGATGATTTCAAGCTGTAAGGTGGGTGATAGCGACTGCGCTATCACCCCGCTTTCCAATATTTACATTTCGCGCTTTTTCCATTTTTCTCCGAAAATTCCCAAAGGTCTCTAAAAAATTCCCCTTATGTAAGTGTTGTAATTTTTGTGCTCGGTCTGCAAAGATAGATCATGCACGTCAGCAGACGCTGACAAACCCTGGTTTTATCCAGTTTGTCTTAGGGTGATGCTGACGCAGTCTTGTTTACGGCAGTTAGGAATTTTTCTCTGGAGCGGAACGTCTGTTATTCCCCACCATGACTAATCTTTGAATTGATTTTATAAGTTGATATAAATCGTAGCATATGGGTAATGTAAGCAAAGAGCATACGAACGGGCGGTAACTCCTCTCTTTTCCTTATCCATGTAAGCACGCACACACACCCTTTTATTTAAACATACAGTATTCCCTACAGTACTCCCCACATACAACAATATCAAAATCCTGTATACAGTAATAATTGTATAGTCAATTTTATATTTTTTGCATTCTACGATAGGATCCATTCCAGCCATTCCAGCGCTTAGGACAAAACAGTCTGGTCTCGCAATCACATCTGGTAGTTTATCATACGGATAAATACACATAAGATATCGTCTAGTCAAAATATCCCTATTCAAAATTTTTGATATTTGTTGAGTGCTGAATAGACATAAAATGGGCTCCTGTTGTGAACAATAGAGATAAGATTATCATATTTACCGAATGACTTCAAGACCTTCACGTGATGCTTGAGTGATTCCTTTTAACTGTATGTAGATTGAGCACCGTGATTAATTATTTCCGTTGCAGTCCATCCCGATTAGCAGCAGTTAAATAAAATACAAATATAGTGTAGCCGTTCAGTATTAAAGATTAAAGATTAGTGAACTACCTCTAAAGTGTGGTGGTGAGTACGTTCCAAAGCATCCTATGACAATGGAATGGGAGGTCTTTAACAACAGCGATAGTGCCAATATTGCAAACAGCGATAGGTGGAATTGATATCATCTTCACACTAATAGTAACGGATACATTATATTTATTTTTGATTTAACTGCTGTCAATGTGGGAGCAGAATGGAATAAATAAAAAAATGACCTGCGACTCAACATACTCTCTACACATCGACATACTACTCTCTACAGACAGACATACTAGTGCTCGGACCGGTTCCCATTTTTGAATCCTGTTCCGGTTCCGGTTCCAAATGAGATTTTTATAAATTCTATATAATTCATAATGTCATTATATTTCAAAACATTTTGCTTTTATTTCATATAACTTTGATCAAAACTTTATGTCCCAAAGTTCTTTGTTACATGCTTAAGGTTGTGAACCTATATGTAAACAAGTGATTAAATTTTACACCTGTTGTTAACAGAGTAAAAAGTTTTAAAAAGCGTAACAAACATGTAGAAAGATTCAATCCCAAACTCATTTCCGGTGTACCATGGTAATGACTCACGGATTATTCAACCATCAGAAAGTATCGGATTTAGATAATTAACGGCTTCCGACAGCCACTAAAGCTATTAGCCGGTCCCTTGTTATTTATTTTCTTTGATAATGATCAAGAGTTTTGTTAATTGCTTTGAAATGGGTGAGCCGAGGAACTAAACCACAGAGCTCAACGCCACTACAAGCAGGACTGGGTGCAATGGACGCTGACCTTCGGCTGCGGGTGGAGATCTTTAGTCCAGGCAGCTCACGAACCCACCGACTTGCCTCGCCAAGGGGGAGGGATAATTTTTGGGGGGCGCCAACGGGGCGCCTAGTGAAAATCGGGGGAAACGCGCACGCAAAAATCGGACTCAGTTCACAGCGAAATTCCGGGCTAATCCCAGACTTCTACCTAGCTACTTAAAAATACCAAGGTTAGTTAAATACAAATTAATACAAATTAATTAAACCAATAAACGACAACGGGCCACTTTAATTTAAGGGAAAAGACAAGGGTACAACAGAGAAAACCCGCCTGGGCGACCCAGAGCGGGGAAGTTATAGACAGCTACCCTGCTGAGAATAACAATACAAGGTTTACAGAGAAGTGGGGGTGACAACAAATTGAGGGAACACCAGCAATTAATAGGGAAGGGGAGGAAACAACAATATCGGGGGAGAAGGGTTGGCTAGCGATAACAGACGCAAAGGGACGGGGAAAACCCGTGGCAAAGGAGGGGAAGGGGGAGGAAGGAGTTAATAAAGAGAAAACGAAAAAGTTATTAAAATTTAAATGGGGAATTAGAAGGGTTAAGTTCAAAGAAATTTTGAAATAAAATAGAAAAGACTTACGAAAGCACGGGCAAGAAAAGCACTAAGGGAGGGCCCCCCACGAATAACAGACCGTTCCGCTCCAGAGAAAAATTCCTAACTGCCGTAAACAAGACTGCGTCAGCATCACCCTAAGACAAACTGGATAAAACCAGTTTTTGTCAGCGTCTGCTGACGTGCATGATCTATCTTTGCAGACCGAGCACAAAAATTACAACACTTACATAAGGGGGAATTTTTAGAGACCTTTTGGGAATTTTCGGAGAAAAATGGAAAAAGCGCGAAATGTAAATATTGGAAAGCGGGGTGATAGCGCAGTCGCTATCACCCACCTTACAGCTTGAAATCATCTATCTTGCTGGCTCAGAACTATTTATGTTTTTTGCATTAAAGTAACGGCAGATTTAGCAAGATATATTATACCTGAAATCTCGTTTTTTTACGATATATTGCAGCTGTAAAAAAGTGTAAAAACTGTAAAAATTTCGAAAATATAGTGTTAAAAGTGTTAATAATATGTAAAAATGTTTATATTGAAAATATAAAATAGTGTAAAAAATGGTGTTAAATGGTTTAACAAAAACCTGTTAGAAAGTCCAAATTTTTGCTGGGGTTAGTACATGTAAAAATGTTTTTCACATTACTTTGTTTACATTTTACAACCAATATATGCTTGCAATATTTGAGTTGCGCCTAACTGTTCTTCCAATTTCTCAAGTTTACCCTACATATGCTGTGATGAAAAATAAAAACTAAGCTACAAATGCATCGACTCGAGAGTGAGACCCTGCACTTGGCTGCGGGCAGTTGACTGCATTCTGCGATTGCATTGACTACAATTGCCTGTTCGTATGCCTCCTTTTTCACAAAACTTCATATACTTTCTCTGACGGCAAGCTAAATGGCAAGAGGTAATTCATTTTTAATTTGACTATAATGTTTCTTGATATGAACAAGTGTATCTTCAAATTATTTCTCCTTAATAACTGAAAAGAGCTCACAGTTGTTGGTAGAGGTATCGAATAACTGATGTCTATCGAAAATGTCTTCCTGTCTGCAAAAATCATAAAAGGTGCACCCATTCGATTGGTCAGTGAAAACTCTAGAAAACCAAAGTTCGTTTCCAGGTATCCATTAAAAGAAAATTATAGGCTATATTTTGATATAAAGATATAAAGATTAACTCCAAGTAAACAGTTAGTAACAATGCTTTTGACTCCACAAGAAATCATTAGCTCAAAAGCAGGTGTGTATAAATTAGCTCAAAAGCAGGTGTGTATTTTAAAATCAAATAAGAAAAAGTTAGTCTTACTTGTTGGAGAAAAATACCCACTAATGTGTTTCTTTAGACTCCCAGAAAATACTCAAAAGCTAGAGAAATTTTCAGAACTTGCAGACTGAAAATCAAAATTTAAAACCTGGAGAAATTTTCAAATTTTGTAGGCTGAAAACTAATTTTTTGTTACATTTCTAGAATAACACTGGAACCGGCCCGGTTCCAAATGCTACCGGTTCCGGTTCTATCGGTTCTAGTAGAACCGTTCCGAGCACTACGACATACTCTCTACTAGTGTTGTTGACCGGACGGGTGGAAAACGGCCAGCCGGCGGCCGACCGTTGACCGGCCGGCCAAGGGGTGCACTCGGCCGGACGGCCGGCTGGCCGGCCGGCCGGTAGGCCGTTTCAGGCCGGCCAGCCGGCCTTTGAACGGCCGGTAAACGGCCGGCCGGCCGGCCGCGCTTATATTTCAGCGGTTTATCAAAATTTTCTCAGGAAATCGGTTTTAAATTGTGCTGATACATTTTCATATCTTGATTTCTTATTCTAGCACTCATGTGTCAGCATTCCGGCCATTTTTAGCGTTTGATTCGTCAGCCGGCCGTTTTTGGCCAGTTGGGCCGTCGAACGGCCGGGCGGCCGGCCGGTTGTGGCCGGCCGGTGCGTCGGGCCGGCCAGCCGTTTTCGGTCGGCCGGCCGGCCGTCTTCAGAAGGTCGGCCGGCCGGCAACGGCCGGCCGACGAAAATTTCGGCCGGTCAACAACACTACTCTCTACTGACAAGCAGGACAAGAAATGGCAAGAAAGTTTGGTTTTAGTGTTGATCATCAAACAACACGAAATGTTGTTGTATCCCATCACCTTGGATACGATGTGGACATATCTGCTCTCTGCTGCTGCTCATGTCTGCTAATCATATCTACAGTTATGTAAGGACTATGCGTTATATTTGCTATGAATTAGAAATCTACAGTGGTGTATCCTATGGAAAACAATGGAGGAACTAATAGACTGTTTCATAATGGGAGGTGTTGAGATTTTGAGATTGGCTTATGTAGTGAATTTGATGTATGTAATTATGCTAGCAGTGTATGCTGATTGTGCAATGGTTTTTTAAAAAATAATGATTAAAGCGCAAAACTCGTAACGGCAGCCTTAAGCAGTCTGATGAAACCAATTGGCTGGAGTCGAGACGGTGCACATGTCTACAAAATTGTGCGAGACGTTTAAGGCATGAAAACTTGGAGGATGAAGTAGACCAGATATTTTATTACTACTGTACATACTTAGGGTTGGTTCTGGTATTCGTTGAAACTAGTGAACACTCTGAGGATCATCATTTATACTCAACAAAAACAAAAGGTGTTGGGTAAAATGAAGGACTATGGGTATTCTATATTGAAACCTTTTGTGGCATACGCGTTAAGGCCAATGCAATTGTGTGTGATGGGATTGAAAAAAGCAAGTTAAAGGTATCAGAAAGTTAATTGCTAAGGAGTGGGTTCATTTAAAATATTATGTTTCAATTGCTTTAGACGGGTCTGCTAAGCATTGTGGTAGAATTTTTCAGAATTGACAAACAAACTGTTAAGTGTGCACGTTAATAATAAGAAGTTGTCCCCTGTTGATGATAAACGATATTTGCTGGATTGTAGCATTAGTAGTTATGCATAGTGACATAATAAAATATAAAAACAACTGTATGCTGTATCCAATTGTATTTATGTATTTATTAAATACACAAACAGCAAAAAATCGTAACGGTAGAAAAGCCGTCTGATGAGACTATTTGGCAGGGGTCAAAAAGATGCAAGTCGTGGTTGCCTTATGCAACTGATGAGGCCTTGTGGCGGAGACCGAAACTACAGCCACGCCGTTATTTTAGGGGAAAAATTTTCTTTAAATTTTCTTTCCATTTTCTTTTTCTTTTTCTTGCGAAAGAAGAAATTTGGACTCTATTTTCTTTTTCTTTAAAGAAGAAAGTGTCATTAGGCTGTCTCAGGTTTCAGCTGTCAGTCAATTTTGCGTAAGCAACCCAGCCTAGTGACCCCTTGCGAAAGGACTCCTGCTTGCTTTAATGTATGTGGTCTATGCTATGAATGCATATGTTACAAGAGTAACAGCTGTCAATCTCTCTTTGAGACTTACTTTGAGTAAAGCAGAAAGAGACTATGAAACTAAACTAAAAGGAAGCCGCTTTTCTTTGCCATTTTCTTTAAATTAAAGAAAATTGAAGCCAAATTTCTTTTTCTTTTTCTTTATTTAAAGAATTCTTCTCATTTTCTTTCTTTTTCTTTCCCCTAAAATTCCGACGTGGCTGTAAAGTCTGACCAAAACTTCTTGGAACCGAAATGTGAGCGGCTGTCCTGAGTTATCATTTGAAGGTAGCCTATACAATGTATATATTTTTCGAATCCTCAGGAACCCGAGATTTCGAAAATCCGAAAAATTCCGAAATTCCGGATTTCATTCACGGAAAATTTAAAATTTTTAGTTTTTCGCCAAATTTTTATCGCAATCAAAATTTGGTTCTCACAGTCGAATAGAGCTGGTCCCGCTACACATTTTTGCTCTTAGAAGCTTTTCACGAAAATGCACCCAATTTCCGGAATTCCGGGTTTTCTAAATTACCGGATTTTAAAAATTTCCTCCAATACCCTCAAGATGGGTATCATTCGAAAGGTCTTATCGAGCTGAACAACTTTTGTAATAGAACGAACTCGTGAAAATGCACTCAATTCCCGGAATTCGCGAAAACCGGATTTTAAAAATTTTCTCCAATACCCACAATATGGGTATCATTCGAGAGCTCTTGATGAGCTGAACAAATCTTGTAATAGAACCAATGTCTGAAAATGCACCCAAATCCCGGAATTCACAAATTCGGATTTCACTCTAGCTTGGAAATTTTTTGTGAATTCCGAGAACTGGGCTCATTTCTGCAAGTTGGTTCTATTAAAAGATTTGTTCAGCTCATCAAGAGCTCTCGAATGATACCCATATTGTGGGTATTGGATAAAATTTTTAAAATCCGGAAAATCCGGTTTTCGCGAATTCCGAAACTTGAGTGCATTTTCACAAGTTCGTTCTATTACAAAAGTAGTTCAGCTCGATAAGAGCTTTCGAATGATACCCATCTTGAGGGTATTGGAGGAAATTTTTAAAATCCGGTAATTTAGAAAACCCGGAATTCCGGAAATTGAGTGCATTTTCGTGAAAAGCTTCTAAGAGCAAAAATGTGTAGCGGGACCAGCTCTATTCGACTGTGAGAACCAAATTTTGATTGCGATAAAAATTTGGCGAAAAACTAAAAATTTTAAATTTTCCGTGAATGAAATCCGGAATTTCGGAATTTTTCGGATTTTCGAAATCTCGGGTTCCTGAGGATTCGAAAAATATATACATTGCATAGGCTACCTTCAAATGATAACTCAGGACAGCCGCTCACATTTCGGTTCCAAGAACTTTGGTCAGACTTTAGTTATTTGCACCGGAGGCAGAGGTATCCGCAGCTCAGACGCTGAGAGAAATCGGGTGCTGTTTTGACCTGCATAGGATCCGCAGCACAGCGATTATGAACTGGGGATGGTTGCGGAATTGCGCTCTGACCGCCACTTTGCGTCTACTAAGGATCATTTTCAGAAAGCGACGATGCTGCACGGGATTAATACAGATCAATTCACAAGCCAGCAGATTTACACAGGACAAAGAACATTCAATAGTTGTACAGAATGCAATATATGTTTTATGAGTGCTTTTGAGCTGTGGTGTTTGATGCTACTGCTCCCATATTTCCACATGGGTAACCAAGAGGTGGGATTGAACATTTACACCATAAACGTGGGATTGTAAATGTCTCCTAAAAATGAGGATTGAAACTGACACCCAAACAGCACCGAATTTTTATTCTTCTTTATTCAACGATTCGTTGGTGATTTTTGACAAAATTCGTGCATGACTGCTTCTGCCAGTGGTAGTGCTATTAAAGTGCAACGGTTTCATTGGGTTCAAGCTGGCTAAATGATAACAATCATGCATTGTCGTTTTCTCACCCATGCATGTTTGTCAAGCCCTAAACCCAATCAAATGTACAGTTGAATTGTTCACCTGATGATAACGTGCTTAGATGTCAATTATTCCTAACTTTTTTCTAAGTTTTTGGTAGCATTCAGGAGCGTTAGGGGACTAGCCGTTAAGAATGTTTTCAGAAAGACTTCTAATTTGGTTGTTTAACATTTTCTCACATTTCTATTTAATCTGCCCGGTGGAGATACTTGTTTGGTTAGCGCATTAACTTTATTCATGAAAAGTTGGAAGTCTGGGAAGCTAAGTTTCGGTTTATTTCTTCCCAAACCAGAACTTTGAAGAAAAGCTTTTGACAAATTCTTATAATTGAATAATTGGACAACTTTGATTCTCACTTAAGAACCCTGGTAGTTTCACTGAGGGATGATAATGTTGAATTGCTGTGGAATGTTGTATAATAATTGCTAAGCCTAACTCTATGGTCAGTGTAAGCACGGTTTTCCAACCAAAGCCGGCTAACTCATAAACTTATACCTGGCAGGAAAAAGTCTGTTTTTCTATCTTCCTCCTGGAAATAATATAATGAGAGGGAACGACATAAAAGTGTGCAACAAATTTCCTTTCTGGTACAACAGAAAGGGAGCTTATGCTGGAAGGCAATTTTGGACAAAACTGGTTGCTAAAGATTTCCCAGATTTCCCAACGAAAACCGCTAAACAATTTTGGTAGGTGGAACCAGGTTAGGCACTTCGGGAAACCTACCTAACCTAATACAGATACACCTACGCTTAAACACAGACTAGGTAACTTTGTCTGGGATTAATTTCATAGGCCATTTCATAGCTTTATTCATTTACAATTTGACAATTTCACCTCCAAATTAGCCCAGCGGCAACTCGACTTTAAGTATTGGAGTTTGAGGCTTGTCTGACTCAAGGGCTAGTTTTAAAGTCCATCCAGTTTCTAACCTGGAAGAGATTAATTACTTCTCTGACGATTAAGCTTGAAAGGTTTCTGAGTGGTGCTATCTAGTGCTATGCTACGTTAAGAATACCATTTTGAACTTTCTTATAAGTTGAACTTAACCTGTCCAGGTTAATCACCCTAGCAATCCCAGCTTGCCATGTGACTTTTGAGAATATTAAAATCAGCGTGATAAAGTGCCAGTTAGAAAAGTCTATGTCAAGAATCAGAGGAGCGTTTGGCTGCTAAAATTCCTCGGAGACATACTTTTACCTTTGAGTTAATAATTTCGATTTGAGTTCATTCCACTGAAGTTACACTGGTTCACATCGGCTGACATCCGGAGTGTCTGCGCGTTAAAACAGAGGATTGGTTTGTGAATCTCGCAAATTGTCAACTCATTTGGCATAGCCAGTGTCTATTAAAACTGCACCTGCCAGAATTTTGCTTAGGCAAAACCTGCTTATGATAAAAATGCTATAGTTTTTAAAAAATTGTTTATAACTTACATTTCTTAAGTAACACAAATATTAAGTTGAAACTATATTTCAGCATATCGGGTCATGCTCTGAATATGGTCGGAGCATGTAACCACAGTGCCGAGTTTTCGGACGTGTTCGAGCGGCATTGGATCGTTTTAATTGGATATCTTCTGTATGGGATTGTGGGTCTAATTACAGTAATTGGAAGCTTTGTTGTAATGGTCGTGATTGGACGAAATCATACGCTGCATTCCAGAAACTATGTATTGCTGGCTTCTTTAGCAGGTAACTGTTGAAATGACACGCATTAAGTTTTGTTGACATACAGCCTTAAAAGGTTTGCTATGCTCGGTACGTTACGTAGGTTTAACATTGTATCTGCCAAGTGTCTCAGCCTTTAACAAAAATTCATGAGTTCTCTCTCATGCAGACAGGTGATGAGGCGAAGAACTTTCCTGTTAACGATATAAAAATTTATATAATTCGGTTCAGATAATCTAAAACAGCCTTGTCCAAGGAAATACTAGGGATTTCAGCAATTTTCAAAATACCCTACGTTGTTGCCGGACTTAAGAGAGATTGCCTGAAACGAACTTTGTAATATTTATTTCGTTAAAAAGATCTCGTTCACGCAAGAAATGATATTAAATTTGCTACACGACTCTCCTAGCTCAAGTCCTAGTATTGAATTGTTACGACTGTTTTTGAGAATTATCAGCGTGCTATGTTTAAACGCTGAGAGGCCTCCCGAGGTTTTGGTCTTCATGTTTCTAGCATATTGCAAGCTTAATACATTAGGAAGAGCTGAGTGCCTTACTCTTGGTATTATAAACTCTTGATTCTACTAATTAACTAATCCAGCTTTTGCTTTAATTTCAGCCGCCGACTTCATCGTGGGTGTTCAGTTTGTGGTCGGCGGCGCGCGCAGATCTCACCTGCTGCTAACTGACAGCGACTGCCTGCTAACGTCACCCTTCTACTGTCTAACCCAGACCGGGAACGTGATCTGCTACATTTTCGGAGCACCGTGCTCCATCCTGGTAACGGCGGTTATCAGCCTGGATAAGCTGCGTGCGGTCCGCACCGTGCGGCGCTGTGGCACCCTCAGCAACCGGTTCAGCTACGGTTGCGTTGTCCTGGCTTACGCGCTGTCCCTAGGCCTTTTGGGCTCCGCTTTTGTAAGCTCCTACGAAGTTCGAGATCATAATGTTAGCATTATCTGTCTTACTGTGCACGCGGTTCCCTGGGGCCACAATGTGGCCTTTGGTGTAATCCAAATTCTGGCTGGGTTGGTTAGTATTTTCTGCTACCTAGCGGCCTATCTTACGGTTAGGACTAAGTTTAGAAAACTTTCCTACTATCTGATGCCTAAGCATCAGCGTGACAGGGCGCGGCAGGAAATAGTATTAATGAAAAATCTATCAATTATTATCATTGCTACATTCTTCCTAAATACAATTCCCAATATTACCCTGCTTTTTGTGAGCGTTTTCTTCAAGGACACTTACTGGATTGATAAAGCTTTACCCTATATTTATCTTCTGGTTGGCAGCAATTCGTGTATCAACGTTTTTGTCTATGCCCGCAAGTATCCTAAATTTAGAACGGGACTGGTGGCGTTATTTTGTGGTCGCTGCTGCCATACGCCGGTGCCGGCTTCCTTGTCGCGGAGGAATCAATCCGCTGGAAAACTTTCCATAATCAGCGAAAAGTTTGGCTCATTTTTAAACTGGCGAATTGATGTATGACAACTGCATCTTAGTATATATTGTAATTTCAGTATGTTTTAAATTATATGTGAATATTGTGTAAATAAATATATACTTATTGTAGTACTGCAATGCCGTTAACATACGTAGTCTGGTTTACCTTCACCCCCCTTGTCTGGCTAGCTTCAGCTCTTTAGTTTATGACACTGCATGTCTCAAATTTGCTTTCAAGGCATCGTTTACAACTGGACTTTAAACTTTAAAATTGCAGTCCACTCTTTCGTCTACTAAATGGAAATTTTAGCCTTCAGTATGAAAGTATAAACAAGAGCGTCTATTTGGGGCAGTTGGATAAATTAAATCGTCTCACTCTGTGTAATGTCAGTGTTCGTAGTAGTCGGTTTAACAGCGTACGCGGGACAAACACTAGTCAGTGTATTACACGGTTAAAACCGAATAATGTGTCTTGGGGGTGGGATGAAATAGACCTCTCCCTCTCTTTTCTGGGTGACTCTAAAAAGCTTCTCTGACGGTTGCTTGTGCTGCCGAGCACCTAGGCCCGTCAGACGTGAAGTGTGGTGGAAACACCATCTTGGCATTGACACAAGCTTCGGTTTTAACCCATTTGATTCAGATTCAGATATCATTGGCCTGCGTGCCTGGTTTTTGTGCTGGATAGCCGTTGAGACTGTACTATATCTGTGTGGTATCGGACTTTGTGGTTATAATTAAACTGAATTGTATCTGGATCAATGGGTTGTTGTCGGCCACCTGCAGTTACCTTCTATCGTAGCTTGTAGCGCTACTACATTATGCACAAATTCAGACCATATAATCAGCCTGCAGGTAGGTTCACTCACACTAGCGCACAAGCACAAGAACAAGACGAAGACGTTCACACTATGGCACAAGCATAGCCAATAGCAGAAATTTAGTCTTGCCACGCCTTCTGCTCAGAACTGCAGTTCTGACGTTCTGAAAGCCAGGGATGGAAACTGGGTCATGGGTCACTAATTTTGGGAAAACTATGGGTCAGGGTGGGTCTTGGTCACAAAAATTCTTGGGTCAGTTGGGTCTGGGTCACGAAACCGTTTAGGTCATTTGGGTCTGGGTCACTAAATTTTAAGATTTTATGGGTCACCTTGGGTCTGGGCCAATTTTGCGTTTGGGTCGAGTGGGTCATGGGTCATAAAAAGTGACCCAGTTTCCATCCCTGCTGAAAGCTTTTGCTACGTAATTACGTAATTACATGATGTCACGACATGTCCCTTCTTCAGTCTAGGTGTGATGTGATTTAATCAATGCCTAATTTAATTAATTAATTAATTAATTAATTAATTAATTAATGGCTATTTCGAGCCTACAATGGCTATCTATAATCGATAATCAATATGGTAGGAGTTCCAATCTGCAATTTATGTAGTTCTTTGGCCAAAAGCTACTCAAGCAATACTTTACTTTGAAAAACCACCTAAGTTATAACTTTTCTACAAACTATGTTGCAATATAAGCAGTTTAAATATTGCAAACTATCTGGAAGTCTATGAGTAAAAAATTCTAAATTTTAATGTAAACTTGATGCGATGAGACAATTGGTGAAGCTTTTTCGACGTCTACGCACATAAAACCGGTTTTTATAATTTTTTAAGAATTCGGCGAATTCTTCCTAATTCTGAGTAACTGCTCGTTAATAATATCCTAATTTTATAGACATAATAGATCCGGATGCTGTCTTAAACTATTATTGATATGTCTGATAAAGTAAATTGATTAAAAAATTGATTAAAAATTAAAAAGTGCTCACAATTTTGATTAGAATTGTGTTGCTGAGGTGCGGCCGGGAGGGAAATATGTAACCAAAAATCTTCAAATTAAAAATCTATTAAGTATTGCGTAAGCTATTAAAACGCTCAAAATATAAGTTTTTGAAAAGCCCCACTCCAGCTAGTCTTACACCAGCTAGTCTTTTTTTGTGAGGGGGTTTGGGGGGGGGGACACAACTTAAGACCCCCAAGCCATTCTGGAGTAGTGCCAGATCGGACACATCCAGGGCAACAGGTCTGCTGAATTTTACTTTTTCACTAGGTCATGGTTGAATAGCTATCACCGAATAAATTGTCCTCACAATTACCCGAGGCGTTTCGCAGGATGGAGATTTGTCCGTCACCGGCTATGTAATCAACGTACCTCCGCAGGTTTTACCCAAAAGTGTTAATCACAGAATCACAAGTGTGTTAGAACTGTTTATTTTATTTGCAGACTTGACATGATCCTCCGCTGATAACGAGTAAGAACGCACTGGCTGCGATAATTTACAGACACTGAATTAAAATGAGCATATGTTTGAAATTAAAATCATACATTAACATTAACAAAACAAGAGTCCGATTTAGTATAATGTTTGCACACCTAGGCAGGGTGAAGTTTCCTGTACTGTAAAAAGTCAACCGCGGCTGAAAACGTGGACAATTTGTGAAAAACATTTCTGGAATTTTTCTAGATTTTAGTATTTTTTCGATTCGGCAAACCGCTGACTGCTGGGCTGCTCCATCGGATAAACCGATTTCGAATTCGTCGAATGTTTCTGTTCATTTTCCAGGTCCGAACGCGTCGGTCTGTTCATGGCGTTCAGAAAATCCCATTTCCTGGGAATAATGTTTCGATCGAACATGAATTTTGCGAGATAGGAAATCGAAATTGTCAGAACCAGGTTGAGCAGCATCGCCAGGGTTCGAAACGGAAATAAATTCGTCTGCGTCGGTTCGTCAAATCCCGGAAATTTGACGCCGGCCGGCATATCGAAGGCGGGTTCGCCGCCTAAAAGTCGAACTAGAAGACCGATCGCGCAACCGGTCAGGACCCCATAACTGTTGGACCAGGGAATGTAGATGACCGAAAATAGTTGCGGAAAGAGTAGCACGTAAACGAAATCGCCGCACAGCACGAAGAGACCGTAAACACTAGGAACGGTTATGCTAATGAGGGTAGCTAAAACGCCGGCCAACAGAATTGAGATTCGCAGCACCCAAAGGATTTCTCTGTCAGAAGCCTGAAAGCAGAAAAGTGAATGCTAAATTCTAAATATCTATATGACTTAGTTTGTAACTTGTTTTCCATAGTTCAAAATGAAAGCTTTCAAATCAAATCGAAAAGAGAACTAACGGGAACGTGGTAAAGAAATATTCCTACCAAATCAACCAATCGTAAAAAGGCTTGCCCTGTAAGGTTGAGTAAATTAGAATAATCGTCCCTATTAACAAACCATTAAATATGCAATCGAACCAAGCTTAAGTTTGAATTCGAACCCAAACTGTGGTAAAGTTACACAAGTTTCCAAACGCGCTACTGGTTTGAATGAACTACCTTCTGCCGGAAGACAGATCTATAGATATTGTGTGTGAACATGGAACTGGCAGAGAGAACAGAAGAGTCAGCCGAAGACATGACGGCCGCCGCTACGGCGCCCAACCCGATCATGGACACCCAGACCGGAGTCAGGTATTGGATGGCGGCTGGGAGGACGGTGGATGGCGTCGCATCCACGACCGAGGCGTTGTGACCCGCAGCGTCCCAGTCTAAAAACAGGAAATTAAATAATTAAATAAAAGTGAATTAGATTGAACATTTAATTATAAATGTAAAGAAAAGGGTATTTGGGGGTCGTTTTATTCACTCTTTTCATTCAAAGTTATTCACTGGTCTATGAAGATCCACGTCTAGCACTGGCTTTATACTGAAAGTTTCCTAGTTAGTCAAGGTTATACACAGGGGTCATCTCTAATAATCCTATTAACAGTTCCAACTGTGCTTTTCCTTCCCAGCTATCTTCGCAGATTCCAAAGTCTCATAAACTACCTATCTAAATTCGGACACTAGCTCGTTTTGACGCAGGTTAACCCAAGAACTAGATTAAATTATTGGTTTAATTATTATAATTACACAAGTTATTTAACAGGCAAAACAACTACGTATCAATTTGATTGAAATTTAGAGTCACGGTCGTAGGTACTGACAACAAGACAATCACAAAGCATTAACGACAATACAAGCACAGACGTGTACAGACAAGACAGATCAAATGGTAAGCATAATATCATTAACCTCAACTTTTGCTAAATCTCTTTGAAAGTCTCAGTTGTTTTTTGATTTGGTTAAAAGGTCTCAAACTCACAGATCCAGGTTACCTTGATGTTCTGATTCCAAGCGCGTCGTGAGGATCCAAGGCAGGTCTTCCGGAGTAAAATGGGAACGGTCAATAAAAAATCGGCGCAGAGGTTAAAGCAGAATACAGAATGAGTCAGAAAGAAACACGAGTCGTGGCTGGCCCCTTTTAAGCAAAATCACAGAAGGTCCAAACTGACCACTAGACAGAACAAAATCCACTTGCAGACCGGTCTCTCCCGTATAGGGCCCTCGGTCTAAGAATCCAAACTCGATCAGAGACAAAAATGACAACCGTTCAGTAAGGCAGCACAACCACGACTGATTTCGAATTTTAGGAAATTTCGGAGTTTGGGGAAGACCTGTCAATCAGAGTGTGTGACGTGCAGGAGGCGGAGCTTGAGGCCTCCTTTCATGTAGTGCGTTTCTCGTGTGCGTGTGTTATCATACGTCACCTTCCTGTGACGTATGAACTCAGCTCATGGGGTGAAGTAGGCTCCCAAAAATCCCAAACTTGGACGCATTAACCCCACTTAGTTTCCTGGGGAGATAAGTCCCCAAATTTTGAGCTTTTTCGTAAATAAACCCATAAATTTCCAAAAGGTACTTTCTTTTCAATTTTCCTGCAAATACGACCAAATCTAATCAGAATACGATTCAGCAAACAGCATCAAACAGTGAACCGAAAGACTGGAGACACATTCAGACTACAATATCAAATCCCAAAACATGACAAACACTCTATTTCTTGAAAACCGTACAATACCTAGCTAATACAGAAAAATAGGAAACATTCCACCAAAACAACTCAAGATTTTAGAAAGTCAAAACGGAAGTTACAAAATGTGGAATCAGTTAAAAAATACAATAATCAACGGATCACTCAATTGTAGCAAATGCAGCAGCAAAAATGCAGTAATTTACCGATCACTCAATTGCAGCAGCTCACTTCCCCGCTCAAAGTACAATTCCATTTATCGGGTGGTTACGTTTCAAAATTCTTTGCCTCCACACTCTCCACCGCAAAAAATGTGGTAGGCGTTTACTAGGGGGGGGGGAAGTGTAATAAACGAATAAGCAATCACAGCATCGATCAGTCGCGGATATGATTAGCAATTACGATAACAATAAAGCTCCAACCTAGACAACTCAACTGTACAGATAATGATGATACATACAATTATAATTGTGAGGTCCACAGTAATTCAGTTTATCTCAGTTCGTTCTGTCGATATCAGTGGCAGTGATAACAGCAGCAGGTAATAGCGGTAGTCAGTGGCAGTAGTGGTGGCGGGAGATGGCCGGAGGGACACCTGCGACGGCCAGAGCTCCAGGCTGCAGATCCGGTAACTACAGCGATGGTGGCCGGTTACAGTTCACATCGGCCGGAGGAGGTGGGTGCGAACGTGCTACCCTGAGGGACAGTGATTCCAGTTGGGGCGCCGGGCGTGTAGAGTCTACGCCGGGCGGTTGATTTAGAGCAGACGGTACTGGTGGGAGGCAGGGGGTGATCACCGAGGCGCTGGGCATGCCATCGGTCAGGGAAGTCGGCGGATGCCGACGTGGGGCGCCACACGGACGGATTCTGACAGTAGACGGTTCTGGTGGGTAATGACTGAGGCAGATGAAAGATGTAAAGAAAAGTGTCCTAGGTGAGTCAGGACGGATGACAGTGAGCTGAATCGAACCATGAGTCTTCCGATTCAAAAAGGGGATCGAACCACGGACCAACTGATGATCAGAGAAACCAACGGACCAAAAACAGAAAAAGAACCATTGCTGAGCAAACAGCCTAAAATTAGAACCATGTACGGAATGAGTTATAGTATTAGTATGGAAACAATTTAACAAAGCAGTAGTTAACTAATCCCACTGCCGCTCACTCAATCAATTCACTAAGGTACTTCGTTTATCAATCGGAGAACAGTCGATGATTCAATTAGCCCTTCCAAATTACTCGATATCAAACAAGATTCAACAAAATGGCATTTTAACGAATTGTTTTCCTCACTAAGTGTGCTCAATGGCCACTAAATTCAGCAGTGTACTAAGAACTCCTTTCAACGTTATCAGGCTTTAAGTCAAGTTTCGCGGATTCTCGGTGCAAGGAACAGAAACAGTAGACACAAGGTTAGTAAATAGAAAAACAGTAAAACTCAGTGTCCGGAACAGACTGCGGATCCGTGTCCCATGATCAGGATCCCATCAATCCTGACTGCAGAAAGAGGAAAAGAAAACAGCTGAAATATGTACAGACACGACAGAAAACAGCTACAACACGAATTTTTATGCTTGTTGCTTAATTATTATCTTTTTAGATCTCAACGATAGAACGTCCTCATCACTGTCAATGGCGCGTACTTCTATTCATCAGTCAGAATTCGTAGTTCTACTTCAATCAGTGCAGCTAATCAGAAATAGTACCGTAACAATAAACAGAAAAGGGAAAACAGTAACCAGTGTCGCGTAACAGAAAACAGAGAGTAGTGTCGCGTATGGTGCAGTGGTGTATGCATGGTGTGACAGCAAACTGACGGGGAAACAGGGAATCTCTGGTCCGGTGTAAACTAACCGTATCAGCA
>JASAND010009943.1:0-13102 GCA_030248195.1 Trissonchulus latispiculum
GGTTTTCTGGTGCGCCCAGCTCATTCCGGGTATCCGTTGTGCCGTCCGACGTACCTAATTTGCTGGGCTGGTTCCAGTTTGCCGTTTGAAGGGCCAGTCGGGTGGGGGGTCAAGTGGTCGAAAATAAAATTTTTCAAAAGTGATCAAATTTGATACCAAATGAAAGCCCTAAGCGAGCTGAGCAACTTTTGTCATAGAACTGCATGCTCAAAGTGGCTGTAGAGTGCTGTGGTGGGGTGGGGTGGGGACTTAGGCGATTTTCTTTTCGGTCAAAAATGAAAATTTTCAAAAGTGGTCAAATTTGGTACCAAATGAAAGCCCTAAGCGAGCTGAGCAACTTTTGTCATAGAACTGCATGCTCAAAGTGGCTGTAGAGTGCTGTGGTGGGGTGGATTGGGGACTTCGGCGATTTTCGGTCAAAAATGAAAATTTTCAAAAGTGGTCAAATTTGGTACCAAATGAAAGCCCTAAGCGAGCTGAGCAACTTTTGTCATAGAACTGCATGCTCAAAGTGGCTGTAGAGTGCTGTGGTGGGGTGGGGTGGGGACTTAGGCGATTTTCGGTCAAAAATGAAAGTTTTCAAAAGTGGTCAAATTTGGTACCAAATGAAAGCCCTAAGCGAGCTGAGCAACTTTTGTCATAGAACTGCATGCTCAAAGTGGCTGTAGAGTGCTGTGGTGGGGTGGGGTGGGGACTTAGGCGATTTTCGGTCAAAAATGAAAGTTTTCAAAAGTGGTCAAATTTGGTATCAAATGAAAGCCCTAAGTGAGCTGAGCAACTTTTGACATGGAACCATCCACCAATATTTGCTGTGCCAAATAACGTCACGTGCCCATGAAACTTTTGTCTTTACTTCTTCAACCGGAATTTAAAGGATATTCGTATATACCTATTCATATTTATTATATATTTAAAGGATATTTAAAGGATATATATATACGATACAGCCAACACACACATATTATCCTCTTCTGTGCGGAGCATTTTTGTTACTTGTATATATATATATATATATATATGTATACAAGTAACAAAAATGCTCCGCACAAAAGAGGATAATATGTGTGTGTTGGCTGTGTCGTATATCCTTTAAATATCCTTTAAATAAATAATAAATATATATATATACGTATATATATAAATACTTATATATCTTTTAAATTCCGGTTGAAGAAGTAAAGACAAAAGTTTCATAGGCACGTGACGTTATTTGGCACAGCAACTATTGGTGGATGGTTCCAGGTCAAAAGTTGCTCAGCTCACTTAGGGCTTTCATTTGATACCAAGTTTGACCACTTTTGAAAAATTTTATTTTCGACCACTTGACCCCCCACCCGACTGGCCCTTCAAACGGCAAACTGGAACCAGCCCAGCAAATTAGGTATATACGTCGGACGGCACAACGGATACCCGGAATGACCAGAAAACCCCTATAGATAAAGTTTTGAGAGGCCAGGTTAAGCCTACTATGGACCTCCAGGAAGCGGTTTCCGACTTGACCCTCCCGACGGCAAAGTAGAACCAGCCCAGCAAAATACAGAGGTAGGTCGGTCTGACGGTAAAACTGACTGCGGGAATCGATTCTCCGTGCCAGAAAACCATTGTATGGAAGATTTGAGCTTTCAAATTTGAATAGATAGCGAGAAATTTAGATTTTTCATTTTTCGAATTTTCGCCATTTTTGACGGGCCACTGTGGTCGCTAGGGAAGAGATAGAGACACGCAACCTGGACCGTTAGTTAGTTCAATATATGTAATTTCTGAATATTAAAAGAAATCAGCTCCACCTCGTAATGTTCGACCTGAGCGACGACCACAAAAATGGTCACTTTTCGCTCTGAGCCGACTTTGCGGCACCACTGCGGCGCTGTGGCGCAGCTGCGACGCAAAAAAAAGTTCTTAAATTCTTTAGAGGGTACTACTAGACCCTATAGCCCTTTAGGTTGGCCCACCGCTGCAGTTCACGTGAAAGCGGCGAACATTATGTCCAATACAACCATGAAATAGGAGAAACCGGAAAAAAAACATCGCCACCATAACCGGTCCGGGGCGCAACTTTTTAACGGTAAGTGATACGGGGCTGAAACTTCACAGATATACTAAACTCGATGTGCTCTACAATTTGCGCATGAAATCTGCGCAGGATTTTGCGCAGCTTCTGCGCAGCTTATTTTACATTGTCTATAGCCACTTTTCACACATATTATAGGGGTCGCTGCCGCGACCCCTATGATATATGTAAATATAAGCCGGTATATAGTCATAAAATAAACTGAAAGCGTTGAGTACAATTAATTATACGTATACTTACAAAACAGGAAAGGAAACAAAATAGAAGACACTTTAAGAGACAGACGTTCTGTCACAGAACTAAGTATATACGTAGTAAAGCAGCACGGAAGTATAAGTGCGCCGCAGGCGAAATTTTTTAAAACTTTGTGGAATTTATTAAAATTATGCTTAATTTTTACTCGAAATATGCACTTTAAACAGCTGAAAAAAATTTCTAGGGGGGGCCCGGAATGTCAAAGTCAATGTCAAATTATGTCGAAAATATATAGTAGATTTTATGTCGAAAAAGGTCCATTTTTAGCCGAAAAAATTTGGGTACATTTATTGGTGAAAATTTCCTAGTTTTGATACCCCCCAAGCCATATTTGGACATTTTACCCCCCCCCCCCCCATCCAAACAGGGGTACACCTATGGTTCTCAGCTAGCCCTCATGATAAAAACTTCTATACTTACTTGTACTTTTTCCATCTCTATTGCTGCTGCAGCAATCTGATGGGCTCCGGATCCATAAACCAACTTGTTTAACCGTAAACCTCCACAATATCATAATAAAAAAGTTCCAGCAAAAATCCGAAAATGTGGGTTTCCCTCCATGGCTATAGATTATACGTTATACGTATGCAAAAGCAAAATTCTCAAAATTAATGTTTGACTAATGCTTTAATAAATGTTAGACAAACACAAGGAAAATGCAATCATATAAATCTTTTTGATGACATTTCACAATATATATTAGAAAATAATTAGAAAAATTAATTTCTTTTCTAATTTTTCAATTTCAAAACAATCAGAAAATAATTAGAAAAAATTTGAATAGTTTTCTAATTGTTTTCTAGTCTGGAAAACTATTGGAAAAAATAAAGAAAACAATTAGAAAACAATTAAGATTTTATTTTCTAATTGTTTTCTAATTGAGAAAACAATTTGAAAAGAATTAGAAAACAACTAGAAAAAAATTGTCAACTGTAGAAAATAATTAGAAAAAAATTAGAAAACATTTAATATTTTCTAATTGTTTTCTAGAAATGGGCTTCGTGTGAAGCCAGGTTTGGGTACAGTTTTTTCGAAAATTTCCGATTTTTGAGACCCCCCAAGCCAGATTTGGAATTTTTTACTTCCCTCCCCCACCCCCACCCCCTCCCAACCATAGGTGTAACGGAGATTTGGGGTGGGGGACGCTACCCTCCCCCCTCCCAACATTTTCTGGGGGGGGGAGGGCCCTCTGGCAACCCCCCCCCCCCCCAGGACCCCCCCCCCCCCTCCCCCCAAAAAATTTTTCATTTTTTATGCCAAAAATCGCATTTTCAGCCGTTTCTAATGATGAAACACATCTAACCATAAAGTAATTTTAACATTAGACAGTGGTTTTAAACTCAAAAACTTGATTGCCAACATGTTTCCAAGTCCAAAATAGGGTCAATATTGAGTCATAAGATCCATAATACAGTTAAAAACATAGGTGTAATTGGGGGGGGGGGGTTTGGGGGCATAGGTGTAACGGGGATTTGGGTTGGGGGGGCCCCCTCCCCCGGAATTTTGGGGGGGGGCCCCCTTTTTAGACCCCCCCCAACCTCCCCCAAAAAAGTTTTTCTATTTTTATGCCAAAAATCGCATTTGCAGCCATTGCTACTGCCGACAAACATGAAATCATCAAGTAATTTTAACATTAGACAGTGCTCTTAAACTCGAAAACTTGATTGCCAACATGTTTCTGAGTCCAGAATAAGGTCAATATTGAGTCTAGAAGTCCATAAAACCGTTATAAACGTGTATTTCTCGCGATAATAAACACTTTAAGCCAAAAATTTGGACTTTTTTGAAAAATTTTGCAAAATTTGCCCTAAAAATGCCCAATTTTTAGCAAATTTTCGCGCCTTCGGCGCAACTACCCCCCCCCCCCCAGTTGGGGGGGGGGGGCGGGGGCGGGGGGCCCCCCAAAAGTGCTGGGGGGGTTTGGAAAAATGGCTGGGGGGGGTTACCCCCCCCCAACCCCCCCAATTACACCTATGCCTGTGAGACCCCCCCCACTGAGAGGCCAGAACCCCTCCCCCCCTTCGACCACAACAACTCCCCCCCCCCAAGCCGAGCGAAACAACCCCCCTCCCCCCCCCCCCTAAAATTAGGTCCAAACCAAGTAAAAAATGCAAAACTTTTGAAAATTTTTTTTGCAATTTCTGAAATTTTTGGAAAAAAATTCGAAAAAATGGCCATACATCAGTTATAAGCTGCTAAAGATGGTTATTTATAGCAATTAAAAGGTAATATACACAATAATAAACACAATCTGGGTTAATTTAGGCATATTTTAGTACAAATTTGTCCATTTGTAAGCCCTATTTTCGCATACGAAAACTATTGACAGAAGCTTTTAAGTACGTTTAATGTACTGTACATCGAAAAAGGAGCATTTTTAGCTAAAAAACTTTGGTACAGTTTAGGGGGGGGGGTTCTCCGCCTCCCCCCCCATTTTCGGATTTTTGTGGGGTGCCCCGTGCCACATTTGGACCTTCTACTCCCCCCCCAGCCCCAACCCAAAGAGGTGGTAGACCTAGGACCCCACGGAGAGACCAGACCCCCCCACCCCCCATACCCGACCTCGACTACTCCCCCCCAAGCCGAGCTCAGACCCACTCCCCCCCTAAAATGGGGTCCACACAAGAAAAAAATGCACAATTCAATTTTTCAAAAAATTTTCTGAAAAAATCATTTAGAAACAGTTGAAAACGATTGGGTACAGTTTTTTCGAAAATTTCCGATTTTTGAGACCCCCCAAGCCAGATTTGGACTTATTACTTCCCTCCCCCATCCCCCACCCCCTCCCAACCCTAGCAGGTGGTACACCGATGAACGTGAGGGGGGCGGGCGTTCATAAGTGTACCAGGGCCTGGTTACCAGGCTACAGTTTACCCCCTGTGAGACCCCCCACGGAGAGGTCAGACCCCCCTCCCCCCTACCCGAACTCAACTACTTCCCCCAAGCCGAGCTCAAACCCCCTCCCCCTAAAATTGGGTCCAAACCAAATAAAAAATGCAAAATTTTTGAAAATTTTGGTTGGGGGAGGGGCAAGCTCTGCAAATTTGGTGGTCGACCCGCGAAATGTGATGGGGTTTATCCCCCGAACGCCCCCCCCCCAAATTGGGACCTCAGAAAATCCAAAAATGGCCTAAAATGCAAAATTTTTGTATTTTAACGATTTTCCTTGGGAACAAGACTTGTTTTGATAGTTTTAGGCGTTTATACGCGGTTTTAACCGATTTTAAGTCAAAATTTGAGAGTGATTTTTCAAAAAATGACCATATTTGGGCAAAATTTAGCTAACTTTTTGGGTCCAAAATCGTTGGGGGGTTCGGACGGGGGGGGGCCAAAAGTTGTGGGGGGGGGGTAAGTAAAAAATCTAGGGGGGTAAATTGTCAAAAATTTTGGGGGGGGGGGGTCGCGGGTACCCCCATCACATTTCGGATGTCGGCCAAGATTTATAGCCATGGGGGGAAAACCCACATGTTCGGATTTTTCCTGGAATTTTTTTATTATAAGGGCTAGATGAGAACTTTATCATAGGGGTCGCGGTAGCGACCCCTATAATATGAGTGAAAATGGTCGAATGACCGTGTAAAACAAGGCTGCGCAGAAGCTGCGCAGATTCCTGCGCAGATCCTGCGCAGATTATGTGCGCAAAAAATTGTACGTGTCGAGTGTAGTATGTGTGCGAAGTTTCATCCCCGTACCACTTTTCGTTAAAAAGTTATGCCAAAAATCGCTTACGAGAGTGATGTTTTTTTCCGGTTTCTCGCTTTTGATGTCTCATAAGGGGGTTTTGTAGCTTGAATAACTACAGATAGAAAAATTTTTGCCTATGAAACCCATATATATTCTTGTAGTACAAATCAAAAATAAGAAAATAAGCTAGTTTTTATGCCTCCCAGAGCCGGAAAAATTTTTTGGCTGGGTTCCAAAGTCGGCCAAAACGCTAAAATGGCCAAAAAGTATGCTTCAAAGGCGCCTTAATAAGTCAGATTGGGCTATATATGGGGTAATACTGACTATATGGTTAAACAGTACACATATTGGGGTCGTTCTAATGCTATATGATTTTCCGTCTCTGTGCGTAATTTTTCGGTACTGGCCGACCAAAGTTGGTGAATTTTGGGTCGAACTTTGAACTTAATTTTTTCGCTTATTTTGCTACATGGGTGGCTCAAATTTTCCATACAAAGGTTTTTTGGGACGGAGAATCGATTCCCGCTATCAAGTTTGCTGCCCGAGCAGCCCAAGTTGCTGGGCTGGTTCCACTTGACCGTCTGAGGGGTCAGTTCGGTAACCGCTTCCTGGAGGTCCATAGTAGGCTTTACTTTGCCTCTCCAAACTTTGTCTATAGGGGTTTTCTGGTGCGCCCAGCTCATTCCCGGTGTCCGTTTTGCCGTCTGACCCACCCATCCTGCTGTGCTGGTTCCACTTTGCCGTCTGGAGGGTCCGGTCGGTACCGACTTCCGGGAACACCATATAGGACTGTACATAGCCTCTCAAAACATTGTCTATAGGGGTTTTCTGGTGCGCCCAGCTCATTCCTGGCATCCGTTTTGCCGTCTGACCCACCCATCTTGCTGTGCTGGTTCCACTTTGCCATCTGGAGGGTCAGGTCGGTGGGAGGTCATGGGGTCAAAAATGAAATTTTCCAAAAGTGGTCATATTTGGTATCAAATGAAAGCCCTCAGCGAGCTGAGCAACTTTTGTCATAGAACTGCATGCTCAAAGTGGCTATAGATTGCTGTGGTGGGGTGGGGTGGGGACTTAGGCGATTTTCGGTCAAAAATGAAATTTTCCAAAAGTGGTCAAATTTGGTATCAAATGAAAGCCCTCAGCGAGCTGAGCAACTTTTGTCATAGAACTGCATGCTCAAAGTGGCTATAGAGTGCTGTGGTGGGGTGGGGACTTAGGCGATTTTCGGTCAAAAATGAAATTTTCCAAAAGTGGTCAAATTTGGTATCAAATGAAAGCCCTCAGCGAGCTGAACAACTTTTGTCATAGAACTGCATACTCAAAGTGGCTATAGAGTGCTGTGGTGGGGTGGGGACTTAGGCGATTTTCGGTCAAAAATGAAATTTTCCAAAAGTGGTCAAATTTGGTATCAAATGAAAGCCCTCAGCGAGCTGAACAACTTTTGTCATAGAACTGCATACTCAAAGTGGCTATAGAGTGCTGTGGTGGGGTGGGGTGGGGACTTAGGCGATTTTCGGTCAAAAATGAAATTTTCCAAAAGTGGTCAAATGTAGTATCAAATGAAAGCCCTCAGCGAGCTGAGCAACGTTTGTCATAGAACTGCATGCTCAAAGTGGCTATAGAGTGCTGTGGTGGGGTGGGGTGGGGACTTAGGCGATTTTCGGTCAAAAATGAAATTTTCCAAAAGTGGTCAAATTTGGTATCAAATGAAAGCCCTCAGCGAGCTGAGCAACTTTTGTCATAGAACTGCATGCTCAAAGTAGTTGTGGAGTGCTGTGGTTGGCTTGCTTGCTACTGTAGAAAGATATCTATATATATATATATACGAATATATAGCGCGGCGGGAAAAGAAAACCCATTCTGAAATGCGGGAAAAGAAAACCCATCGGCAGTGTGAGACAGCCATATGAGCTAGATCAGATTTTGATAGTCTATCTTAAAGAGCGTCCAAAACAACCCTATGGGGTGTATTATTGTAGTCTCCGGTGCTTATCAGCAAATTTTGTGGGACTTTGAAAATTTTGAAATTTTTGGTCCCAACGTGGGGGTCAGACAGGGTCAACTTTGGTGTGTCACCCTGAACTACTGCAAAGACCTAGCCCAAAACGCATTATAATTATATAGAGGGTATGTCTTAAACTTCACGACGACATATGCTGTTCGGTTCTGGTGCCTGTAGTGCGACCTGGGGGTTACCTTCATTCGGCGGGAAAAGAAAACCCACATGCGGGAAAAGAAAACCCAATTTTCAAAATGGAATATTTTTCAAACCATTAGCAACAAATTTCATATGAACACTTAAATTTGTTTAATAGAGTCTCCAGATTAAATTGGTGGAGGCTTTACCTGGCATCATTCCGTTATGTGTAGCCCAGATGATCAAATTGTGGCATGGTGCCATTTCCAGCCAAATTTGCAATTTTGACCAAATTTTCTTAGTTTTTTACGTTAAAATGGTCTAGTTTGGATCAAAATCCAATAAAAGCTTGTTTTCTATACGACAGAATGTTCTAACAGCAGAAAATAAGCAAATCTAAAAATTTTCCAAAATTTGCCTATCTTTACGTGTTAAACATACAAAATTTTGAAATATTAATTTAGCTTACATTTACGCACAAGTTTTGATATTTTTCGATGCAGACGTACTAAACCCAACCCGCTCTTACGAATGGTGCAGTCAAAATAGTTCTGGCACCCTTCTAGCAAAAAAATCAGAATGGGTTTTCTTTTCCCGCATATGGGTTTTCTTTTCCCGCATTGGGTTTTCTTTTCCCCTCTGTTTCGTCGAAAATTTCTCACTAACGGTAAGTGATAGAGAGATGTTTTATGACTCATTTAGAAGCTCTTCGCAAGGCCTCATGGTAGTTATCGTTAGATTTTCGATTTGTAGCTTAATAAAAAAGGTACAGCGAAAATTAGAAAATTTGGGTTTTTATTTCCCGCCGCGCTATACGTATACATAGCTTCAGGAGCATATATACATATATATATAAAATAATAGAAAACAAGAACAAAAAGTGCTCCTTCGTCGCATGTAAAATACATATGAGTCTTCGTAGGCAGGTTGTACATAAGCAAAAACTAGCCTGTAAAATACATATGAGTACCGTAGGGAGGCTGTAAATGAAGGAAAACAAGTTGCAACCGCTTAACATATGAGCCTGTCCTACAACGAGGCTCATATTGGCGTCACAGTGCATTCCATATTAAAGCCTCATTAAAGAACCTCAGCTTCATCCACTTTACGGAAAAATGAATAGACGTTGTGGCCCAGAAGAAATGGACTGAAGTGAACTACGACTGCTCAAGCTGAACTGTACATGCATCCTGATGTTTCCTGAAACACTATGGCACACCTAATATTTCGCGATACGCTGTGGTACACGGTACACCTAATGCATTCTCGAAGCACTTTCACATACACACGCAGAATGCGTTCCCACTTGGCTGTGAGTCAGAGCGCCTCATGGCGTATAGTCAAGCGGGAAAAAACCCACTTTTCAGATTTTTGGCCAGAACTTTTTAATGGTTTGACATATCGAAATGCTGATTATACAGGTAGCTAGGCCTAGTCGTAAGCTTTCTTATGAGCTATAGAACACCTCTCTAGGGCGCGCCGTTAGTGAGAAAAATTGTCCCAAACTGGCGGGGAAAAAAACCCAATGCGGGAAAAAAACCCATATGCGGGAAAAAAAACCCACCCCAAAAAATTTTTGGCAAGCTGCCAGGAGCATTTCTAACCATTCCAAATGAAAGAGCGGGTTGTTTTTAGTACAACTGCATCAAAATTTATTAGTTTTTGTACTAAAATTGAGGTCATATGGTCATTTGAAAATGTTGTATCTTTAACACATAAACATAGGCAAATTTTGGAAATTTTTTAAAATTGTCTATTTTCGGCAGTTTAAGCATCCTATCGTGTAGAAAACGTGTTTTTCTTGTATTTAGAGCCAAACTAGACCCATTTTAAGGCAAAATAAGCATTTTTGGTCAAAATTGAAATTTTGGCTTGAAATGGCACCGTGTCCAATTTAGACCCCCTGGACCACCCATAACAGTACGAACCCAGGTAAAACCTATACCAATTTAATCTATAGGCTCTATTAAACAAATGTATGTATTGGTTTGACCTTTCCGGTCAATGGTTAGAAAAAAATTTAATTTTGAAAAGTGGGTTTTTTTCCCGCCGTGGGTTTTTTCCCGCCAACTCCAGGTCACCCCCAGATCGCACCGGAGGGGTCAGAGCAGTGTGACATATATCATCATGAAGCGCAACAGATGCCCTACAGGTACATATAATCCGCTTTGGTCTAAGTCTTTCCAGTAGTTCAGGGTGGCCCGGCAAAGTTTGCCAAATTTCGGCACTTGGTCGGACCAAAATTTTCAAAAATTTCAAAGTCCCAAAAAATTTGCAGGGAAGCAGAAGGAGCTACCATAATGCACCCTCCAGGGTTATTTTGGATGCTCTTCAAGATAGGCTATTAATATCCTAGATAGCTCATACCGGTAAGCCCACACTGGGGGTGGGTTTTTTTCCCGCATTGGCGAGTGGGTTTTTTTCCCGCTTGACTATACCGTATTGAGCATATGCACACTATAATGACTGATCAACAAGCTATGTGCAGGATAATTTGTAATGAAAAGCTTTGTGCAGTATGTATTTATATAAAAGTAAAATATATATATATATCTGCAAATTATTCGTATTATGACATACGCCAATATGAGCCTCGTTGTAGGACAGGCTCATATGTTAAGCGGTTGCAACTTGTTTTCCTTCATTTACAACCTCCCTACGGTACTCATATGTATTTTACAGGCTAGTTTTTGCTTATGTACAACCTGCCTACGAAGAATCATATGTATTTTACATGCGACGAAGGAGCACTTTTTGTTCTTGTATACATACCATCGTACTTGGCGTACTTAGATCTTTCTTTTATTTAATCCCATTTGCACTTCTCTAGGTTGTACCGTTATAGGCCGGTATAATGCAAAAAGTAGCGGGGGAAAAACCCACCCCTCACAGGTCTTAAAAATTGTCGCAGCGCTATTCTGACACTTCCGGTGTAAAATTCGACTCTTTTTTAGCCAGAAAAAAATCAAAAAAACTCGATCTAGGTACCTTTTTGAGTTTTCATGTGCCATTGAAAATGCAGCATCAAACCGACAGGTTTCATAAAGTTTAACACATAAACATAGGGCAATTATTGAAAAATGCTAAAAACGATGTATATATAGTCAGTCGGGAAAAAACGCCATTTTTCCAACTTTTGGACGTGTAGAACTCATTTTTTATGGGAAAATTCTTGTAGTTTGAAGAATGGCAACCCCTACGGATTATTTTCATGTATTAATGCCTTCTCTGGACTGTAGCAATAGAGAGTATATACTTTGTGATTTATTTGCTGGAGAAAAAAGCCAAAATCGGGAAAAAAGCCACTTTGGTCGAAGCATACTCTGAAGGCGTAGACCAATTCTGAGTGTTCCAACGTGTTCAGCGTCGCTTATTTGCACTAGATTTGTTGTTTTCCGAGGCAAATTGCCTTCGTAAAGCATTAAATAGAACTTTTTAGTTTGCAGCATAAACTGGCTAGGTTTCATCAAATATACGTACGTAACGTAAACCTACAAATTTTTTAAAAACTTGCTAAAACGAAGGCTAACCACAAAATAGTGTTTTCCAATGAATTCGTAATGGCTATTTTTGGCCAATTGTGCCAGTTTCAGGATGAAATGTGGAGTGTAGCGGCCAAAGCGACTGATGTGACATATTAGTTCAAAAGTTGCTCATTTCAGGGACTGTCCACCTAAAAACGGTATATATTGCTTTGTAAAACTTGAATTGCTGATTATTTTCAAAATAGTTGTCATGCTAGAAATCCAGAAAAACTGCTCACTATGGGTCTCGCAAGCGACTGGCTTTTTTCCCGATGGGTCAAAATCATCGGGAAAATAAAGCCACACCTGCCCAGAGACAACGTGACATCCTGAACTGTTTGCAGTTAGTTGTATGAGGACAATGCCAGACATGTTCTCTCTTGAATAAATTGCAATAGAATATTGCAATAGAAACTATTCAGATAGCGCTATTGACACTAAAGTTATGAATTTTTGAAACATTACCGTTTTCCCGCCTTTTCAGGAACAAAATTTTCCAAAAAATGTCGACCCCGTTCTGACTATAGAGGAGAGCTAGAAAGCTAAAAATCGGCGTGTGGGCTTATATTGAGGTCGCCATTCTACACGCCAAATATTACTGCAATTGCTTCATCCGTTAGGCCACAGCGATCGTGGCTTTTTTTCCCGAAATTTTGACGTGGCTCTTTTTTCCCGATTGATATAACTTGTTAGTCTATCGTGTAGAAAATGGTTTTTACGTTCAATTGGCTGTTAAAATCCACAATTGGACCTGTCCTGGGTCCTCCAATACATTTTTGGGATTTTTGGCACCTAGCTAGCCAGGGAAGCAAAATTATCCAAATCTGACAGCATAGGATGATGCAGCGTCCTCGATAGTACCGTGCTATAGTGTCGAATTGTTGTGGGTTTTTTCCCCGCCACATTTGGCAATGTGCCAGACCAACGGTGCATCGGATCGATCTAATTTTGGCTGTGTGCAAAGAGGAAGACTTGCCATCATTGCAGATGTAGTTTGCAAAATTTTTCTAGCCCAACCCAGTCAAAAGTTACATCGGTCCAAAGTTTTGCAAAATTTTGGCATGGTTGGACCAAAAACTAGGGGTCATTTTCAAAATGTCATAAAATGAGCAGGAGTGAACCAAATGACTTGATCTTTCCATACATACGTAAGAAAGAGTCGCGCTTTCTGCTGCTATGCTTTGGAGCTCATAGCTCCAACCCTTGGTCTAGAAGGCGGGTGGGTTTTTTTCCCCAAAAAAGGGGGATATTCCCCCCATTGCTATGTAACGTATATCCCCTCCCCACCCCCAGACCCAAAGTTCCAGGGAAACTATGGTTGGGGAGTAGAAGAGAAAACCAAAGCCAATACCAAAGCCGAAATAAATAAAAGGTATATACATTATACAATGAAATAAACCCACTTTTATGGACCACAGTTTCAAATTCAAG
>JASAND010009944.1:0-13203 GCA_030248195.1 Trissonchulus latispiculum
TACTATCGGTTGGATCCGGTCAGGGCTACTTAGATGCAACTGTCGATTGTCAAAACAAACAGTGTACAACAAATACTTGCAAATGCAAGAAGAGCAACATCGCTTTGCAATTCACGTTGCCCACAACGGCTCCACCTGCAGCAATAAATGAAAATAACAGCGGTGATAATGAATTAATGAATTACAAATAAATGCATTCAGGAAATTTTAAGAAAGTTTGACTTGATATGATTCGTAAAGGATGAGTACTTTAAACAAATTTAAGGAAAATAAAACATTAAGAAAAATAAAATAAAAATAACAAATACGTAATAAAACTACTTCTCGAACCATCAGAATGGATCAAAACCTATCTGAAAATTATGAAAAACTGAAGTGAGAAATTTAGTAAAAAGTTAAAGTTAAATACAAAATGACAGCTAGACCCCATAAGATTTGCTGCATTAGACAATCAGGATCAGCGTTAGAGTAAGACCTTTCTTGTTAGTCCAGCGTTGTACTACTTTTCCAATGAGGCCTTGGCATTGTAGTACTATGCCAGAAATTCTTGGAAATGTAGTCCAACGCTGCTTTGAAACGAGCGTTGTACTAGTTTTCCAACGTTGTACTACAATGCCAAAATTTCTTGGCATTGTACTACAATGCCAATTGGACTACTTTGCTACAACATATATACGGTCGTTTGCTTCCGTCAACTCCAAACGGATAGTTTCATGTCGCGTACTGGTTTTCCCAGGTCATATTCTTTAACTTCCTCCCTTGTTACCTCCAGTTTATATTCATTATTGGTTTTTTCAACGAAAAGTAGATAACACAAAGCGTTGATTTTAGTATCTTTGATAACGCATTACTCCCTATTTTGTGTTAGATGCAAAAATACATAAAAAATACAATCAAGCTGTAACAAGATTATATATACTATATAAACTTATATTATAAAACTTCAACGCTGGAAGATAGTATGAATGTTACCGAAGAAGAAGCAGAAGCACAGAAAATGCAGCATTAAATTAAAATAGCAAATTTGTTCACGACAATACTTAGTTAGTAGACACAAAACGAAATTGTAACACGACAAGCACACATCAAGCATTAGCAGAAAAGACATTAAATATTGATTATATTAAAATTTTGATTCTTGTTGCTCCTTGTACAAACTTTTAGCTGCTGTTGATTCAATCGGAGCGACAGACCCTGCAACCCTATTCAGTAGATTTTCTTTTATATCAGAGCTGAATTTTAAGTACACAAAAGGGTTTATTCCAGTGTTGAGTAGCGTAAAAGCTCCTGATACACATTCGCTAGCAATTGGAGTCATAAAATTGAGATGCACAAGTTGATCAGTTAGCCAGTGTGAAAACACAAAAATGAAATATACGACGCTTATTACACCGAATTGAACAGCTAAAGTGTTTTCCTTAGTTCGACGTTGAACAACCGCTGAACTTTCCGTTGCTCTGCTTGCTGAGCTTGATCTTTTGACTTTGAAAAAAATTATGATGTAAAAAATAACAACCAGCGATACCATCAGCATTGTAACAACCTTCATGTAAATTTCAAATACACGACCGCTAGGAGTTGAAGCAAAATTCCAAATAGACGTTATACCGTTCTGAATATAAAAGTGACAGTCACAGAAATGACCTGCTGTCATACTCATAACTGAGAATACAAGTGCGCTTACTATAATTATGTTACAAGTCTTTTTGGTGAAATAAACTTCATATTTGTTCAGAGAAAATACGGAAACCAGACGATTAATGCAAATTCCCAAAACCTGAAGGCCAGAATTCCAAATGAATATACCATTTATAAAACCAATAATTTTGGAAATCAAAACCGGTATATCATGTTTAACTGCAGCTGCTGTTCCATACGTTAGCTGAAGTATCAGTAGACCGCAATCAAAAAATGCCAAGGTTCGAGCTTGGGCATAAAATGGATTTTTAAAGATAGTTCTTCGATGTCGCCAAAGTGCTCGACTGACCAACAAATACAAAGTTAAACTGGCGGCAGACCAGAAGTCAGCACCAATCAAATAGATTAATCTAGCTGTAGGAATTTCATGGTCGGATGTAAAGTTGGACATCTCGGTGTTGTTACAGTTAAAGATCAGCATACAGAGAAAAATTTGAACCGAAAATGTCAAGCCTTAGGCAATTATGACAGGTTGACATAACTAGGCAAACAATTACTTTTCTGCGTTTGATAAAGGAGGACATTCAAAGCGAAAAGTAAATAATTAACATTTTTGCTTGCTCTGCTTGCCTGTGAATCTTTATGAGCTTGTTAAATCATCTTATTAAGTTAAATTAGTTGAATTATGTTATTACCTTTCTATCTTTGTTAGCTCAAGATTTATTATTATTTTATAAAATCTTTTATTACATTTGCTTACGTTATTACATATTACAAGGGTTTGTCCCAGGTAGTCAACTTCCCAGTTTTTCAACTCAAATCTGTATACGTTACGGATCATATGTATATTTGCCTTATTTTATGCATATAGGACACCTTCTCCGCCCCAGGCAATTGGAAGATGATCATTTCTCCGATACTTTGCCTCAGTGAAGTTAGAATACACAATTTTGGTCGTACAATAGCATATGCAAAAATGCGTCCGGCGGTTTTTGCAGACTTCCGCAAGCCTTGTTCTGATCCAACGCACTTGGGGGAAAATTTTCTTTTCGTTTTCAGAGAACTGAGAACTTTTAATCATACCAGAATAAGTACACTCTCAGCGGTACTGAATTTAATAAGCGGGCGGACTGTCCAAAATTTAATTAACAGAAGATATTAGAGATTAATCCCATTAAACTGTTTTTTCTGTGTACATATAAAAAATTTGTTTACCCAGAAAAAACATTAACAACTGAAACAAAACATTTGACATTTGACATTTGACATTTGAACAAAATTCAAATTAAAAATTTTGAAAATTTCTTCGAACAAATTTTGCAGTGTTGTAAAAATTAAAACTAATTTCCAGATTTTGCCTCATTTGCCGGATCGGCGACCCGTAAAAATCAAGCCGATCAGATCCAAAAATTTGTCGATCCGGTCCGATCCACATCACTGATGCATAAAGAGTGTATATGACAAGAGCCATACTCCATGTATTGTGGGCATAGCGTAACATATCCTCTGCTCGCTAACGGCTGCTCGCCCGCAAATTGGGTTCTGAAGTCTGACCAAAAAATGTAGGGAGCGAAATTGTTTGTTTGTACTGAAGTACCGGTACATTTTTGCTGCAGCAATGTATATATTTTCTGAACCGTCATGGCATGAACTTTCTTTTGGTTGAAAAAAATTAATTAAAATTCATCAAAAGGAGCCGATTTTTTAAGTTTTGAAAGATCAGTAGAAGTCAGGAACTAGCCCATGTCTCAGACATTTCGAATCCCGAATATCAGCTGATTTCGTCAAAAATTGCGATAGTTATTCAATTTTTTCGATTTTCAAAGTCCTTTGATCTTTGCCGCTTTTCCAACTTTGACTGGCTATTACTCGCGACTCACTCAATGCAAAAATTTTTTAATTGAATTTTCAGGACCGCTTACGAGTCAGCTTTCATGTGATATATGTGATTTTTCAAAATTTAAAAAGCGATTTTTTCGAAAAATACCACTTTTTGACCCAAAATTTCGACAATGCGAATCCAGCAAAACTGGGTAAAATAATATTATCATGAAGTTTAATCTGAGCTGAATCCAACGATATAAAGCTTTCGTGGATACGACTTATATTACATCCACAACGAATTTTTAAACAATTTCGCTTTTTCGCCGGTTTTTGGCTAGTTTACACTATTTGCGGTAAATCAATGCACAACTTGTCAGAAATCAGCTAATATAGGAAATTACTTAAAAATTCTTTGCTGGGGCCACAAAAACTTTATATCGTTGGATTCAGCTCAAATAAAACTTTCTGAGTATTTTATTTTTACTCACTGTTGCTGGATTCACATTGCCGAAACTTTGGGTCAAAAAGTGGTATTTTCGAAAAATCTACTTTCAAATTTTGAAAAACCACATAGATCACATGATAGCTGACACGTAAGCGGTCCTGAAAATCCAATTAAAAAATTTTTGCATTGAGTGAGTCGCGAGTAATAGTCAGTCAAAGTTGGAAAAGCGGCAAAGATCAAAGAACTTTGAAAATCGAAAAAATTGAATAACTATCGCAATTTTTGACGAAATCAGCTGATATTCGGGATTCAAAATGTCAGAGACATGGGCTAATTTTCCACCGAGCGGCTAGTTCCTGGCTTCTACTGATCTGTCAAAACTTAAAAAATCGTCTTCTTTTGCTGAATTTTACAATTTTTAAAAAATTTGATTTAAATTTAAAAAATAAAAAAAGAAAGTTCATTCCATGACTGTTCAGAAAATATATACATTGCTGCAGCAAAAATGTACCGGTAATTCAGTATAAACAAAACAATTTCGCTCCCTACATTTTCAGACTTTAGTAAATTAAAGAAAATCGCACGGTATTACTGCGCCTTGCCTGTCTTTCAAAGCTCGAAGCAGCACGTACACTGCTCGAGTTTTCGAGCACACGTGTAAAATTCATAGAGCGAGTGAGCGTACCCCCATTTCGACTAGGTGCCAATTTGCAGAGAATCATCATGTACGGTTTATCTGTTCTCAGTATTATCTCAAAAATCCGAAACAAATTATTATAATTTATAAAAAACAAATGAAGTCTGAAGAGATTTCTAATTTCTCACTCATTCTGAATGCGGGAATTAGATATATTTATATTGCTGATAGAGTCGGATAAATATTCTGATATCTTCTACCTGATGTGCAAGCAAAGACAACAAAGCTAATTGCAAACGCTAAGAATGCGTACCTGATTCAGTAGCATTCCAACGGAGTATTGTTAATCTCGCACAGACGACGGAACGTAGTTACAACAAGTGAGGTCAGTATTTATTTATAGAAAGAACCATGTTTCTATGCTTTCGTTGTACGGAACCGAAACACAAATGGACATAACTCCTTCAACAGTTACGGTGTTGCAATTGTCCAAATTTGCCACAAGAAAAATGCAGGTAGCCTCTTTATTAGGCAATCATCGTGGAAAACTAAATATTTACCAAGTTTGAGCGCAATAGCCCGAAAATCCTTTGTCGATTTTTGCAACTGGATACGACCGTAGATTTCAGAATAAGCTGAAGTTTCTCAAACACAATGCCGTTTGCACCAAATCGAACTAAGTTAATTCTGAGACCTCCGTGTTAGCAAAAGTAAAGTGAGTGAGCGACGACCATACACAAATGTGTACTGAGCACGCATTTGTTGGGGAAGGGGGTAGCAGATTATCGAGCAGATCATGTCACCAGCCAACAGTTAAGAGTGCATCTCTTGTCACATTCTTAGTTACTCTTGGTGTTAGCAAGAGTTTATAATAGCAAGAGTAAGACACTCAGCTCTTCCTAATAGAATAAGCTTGCAAGATGCTCGACACATTAAGGCCAAAATCTCGGGGGGGGCTTCTCAGCGTGTAAACATACAACGCTGACATTTTTCAAAAACGGGCGTTTTCGACAAATTAAATACTATAACTTGAGCTAAGAAAGTCGTACAGCAATAATTTTTATATCATTATGTTGCGTAGAACGAGATCTTTTTAACGATATAAAAATTATATAGTTCGGTTCAAACAATCTCGTACAAATCCGGCAACAACGTAAGGCATTTTGAAGAAATAATGAAATTCCTAGAATTTTCGTGGAAAGGATGTTTTCCTGCTGGATTTGCAAGAGATTGCCTCAACCGAACTACATAAATTTTATATCGTTAACAAGATCTCGTTCAACATAATGATATAAAATTATTGCTGCACGACTTTCCTAGCTTAAGTTATTGTATTTAATTTGTCAAAAACAAATGCTTTTGAAAAATGTCAGCGTTGTATGTTTACACGCTGAGAAGTTCCCCCGAGATTTTGGCCTTAATGTGTCGAGCATCTCGGAAGCTTATTCTATTAGGAAGAGCTGAGTGTCTTACTCATGCTATTATAAACTCTTGGTGTTAGTTATTCCTCAGCTGAGCATCATCTTAGAGATAAGAATAGTCCGTTACAATGGTCAGTAAGGTAAGTTAAGGTAAGTAAGGTAAGTAAGGTAAGTAACAATGGTAAGTTCCTATATTAGTAGTGCATGCAACCTCTGCCAGACTTGGTTCAAACACTTGCGGCTCATCAGTGGAGAAGTGTAGAACTAAGTTGTTTAGGATGGTTTGGAAAAAATCCTGTACAAAATAACAGAAAGATAGTTTCGCCGCCAGTCGCCTCAGAAAGTGTAATTAGTGTGAACTACAAATAATGTATATATATGTAATAAATAATACAAGAAAATAAGATAAATACAAAAACAGTTGTTAGATTGAACAATTACTTTGTTAGGTGAATACGTATGATATATAGTCTTTGATACAATAAAAGAAAATACATGCGTAGATTAAAAGTCAGCTTTAGCACAAACATCTGGGGAAGTAAGTTATAATAGGACATATACGTATATCCCTTCAGAAATTAGTTTAGAACATTTTCGTTAGAATAAATACTTTTGAAAACCGCTAACAAAACGTAAGAAAACGGACACTTTTGTATAATATTAGTCTCCAATTGGCTGTCTAATATTTAGACATTGCAAACATAAAACATGAAATTCTAACAGAGGTAATTTAACGGATTTTACTACTGTCTAGTTGAATGTTATTTCATTATTTCTTTCGTTTCGTTATTTCATTTTGTTAATACTTAAATGTTAATTCTAGGTACTAAGACAGGAAAGAATACATTGATTACAAATTCTGAAGACAAGACAAAAACCGATTCTCATTCAACAATACAACACAACAATTCAATTTCAATTTTGGAAGAATCTGACATTTGAAGAAAAGACAAAAATCCGATTCGCATTCAACAATACATATACGTATACATTCCTTTAATTTTAGTACAATTTTTGTAGAATCTGAAAGAATTATAAGCCTGTTTGTAATTTATTTTGTAGACATTATAAATATATGAAATATATTTGAATGACATGCAATACAGAACGGTTTCTAATTGAGGATCTTGAAGATAATATCATATATATGTACCATATTGTCACAAAATTTGATATCAAGTTAGATAAACATTAGCAGACATAAAACTTTATTACGACATATACGTATGTAGTAGGGACATTTAGTCATTTAGTACGACATAAGTCGTAAATCACTGAGTACGACTGAAAGTCGTAATTCGTAAGTATAGACGTTTAGTACGACTGAAAGTCGTAAAAGGGAAGGGGGTAGGATAGCATTAAACGAATTTTGTTCAGAATTAGGTTAAAAATGAGAGTGTATATGGAATGGTACGTAAGTTTGAAAATCTAAATAAAAGCACTTTTAATTTATGAGAAAGGAAAAACTATTAATCTAGAATTATATCTCAAACATTGAGGTACGTTCAAACTCGTTAACTCTACTCTATCTAGAAAGAAAGATTGTTTATACGGCGATATAATTTCGTAAACATTTTAAAAAAGAGCGCGTTACAATGGTCAAGATTACCAAACTCGTTTCAGCTTAGTATTAAATTTAACCAACCAGCATTGCTTTCTTATTCGTTGTATCCAATTATTCTCTCTCAGTATTAGCTGAAGATTAAAACAACCTTGAGGTTAACTCAGAGCTAACTTTTCTTCGACTTAACTCTGCGCTCAAGGCTTTTGAGTCCCTGATCCTAACAAACTAACAATGCGATTTTACTTCAAAAAACAAGCACAAATACAAATAACACATTTTCTCAGTATGGTGTCGTTTAACATGAACCAGTTCAACGCTTCGTCAGGTTTAAAGCTAGCAACTATTCATTTATTCGTACACTTTATAACAACATTAACGACTTTCCTAGCCCCACTAACCGGACAAGAAATAAATCAAATACTATATGACTGAAAGTGTAACATAAATTGCACTGCATAGTTTGGGACGGAAACCAATAACAACAGGAAGCAAGAACTGCTCAGAGAAAAGCTCATTGACGCCATATGTACATTGTACATTACAAGTTAAACTCAAACAAGACTATTAGTAAAAAATGGCAGCAATATCATAAAGTCCAAGATAAATAAAACAAAGAAATTTTAACTGAATTAATCAACACAATAATGCGATTCTGTCAACGCTGGACAAGCTTAACCCAAACTGTAAACCCCACTGCCTTGGTGGAAGAAAAATAAACGTATATACAGCAGTATTGACCCTTAAAAGATTTGGTTAACTACTACTATAGGTTGTCAATACGCTATCACAATAATTTTAGACATATTATACTCTTCAATGGGTTTTTCCTAAGGAAGGATTTCCCCTCAATAAAACGTTCCAAAGCATTGCCCTCTCCCGCACAAACACTGCGTGTTTTTGGCTTTCAGTAACTTGGCGAGTTTTTTTCCACGAGTTAAGACGGAAAACTTTCGAAAAATTGGTGCTAAAAATAACATTTTTCCAAAATCTTTAAATTTAAAAAATTTGGAAATCCTTTAAAATCATTAGCATTTATTATTTACAGAGTAAAAATCCGGCAGAAAGAGGAATATATTCATTTAATTGTTAATTTTTTCAGGAAAGATTCCTCCAACCCTGCTCAGATGACTTCATCGTAACACAGAACAAGCAAAGTGGCGAGAATGGGTTGCCGCGGCATTTTCCCTTTGGGGTGACGGATTTTTCCAGACGTATACATCTGTTCTTTGCCCATGTTTACAATTTACAATGGCCAAATTTTTAAGCAAAATCGGATACAAAAACTTTTTGGTCCAAAATCCGCGTTTTCGTAATTTCCCGAATTCTCAGCTTTTCGGTTGTAACTTTCGCAAGACGCATTTCCCGAAAATGCCGCAAGCAGAACAGTTGTTCAACTCGACGAGCATTTTCATTTGAGTACCATACCGACCACTTTTCAAGACATTTTTAAAAATCCGGAATTTTCCGGATCCAATATCTCGAAATCCGTAAATTTTCCGGAAATTTCGATTTCAGTTTCGAAATCGGCGCTATCGAATTACCCTATTACAAACTTTTAAGCAAAATCGGAGACAAAAAATTTTTCCGCTCAAAATCAGGGTTTTCGGAAATTCCCGGATTTTCAGTTTTTCGGCCATAACTTTCGCTAGATGCATTTCCGGAAAATGTCGCAAGAAGAAAAGTTGTTCAGCTCGACGAGCTCTTTCATTTGAGTACCATATTGTCCACTTTTGGAGAAATTTTTAAAAATCCGGAATTTTCCGGGGCGAACATCTCGAAATCCGTAAATTTTCCGGAAATTTCGATTTCAGTTTCGAAATCGGTGCTATCGAATTACCCTATTACAAACTTTTAAGCAAAATCGGAGACAAAAAATTTTTCCGTTGAAAATCCGGGTTTTCGGAAATTCCCGGATTTTCAGTTTTTCGGCCATAACTTTCGCTAGATGCATTTCCGGAAAATGTCGCAAGAAGAAAAGTTGTTCAGCTCGACGAGCTCTTTCATTTGAGTACCATATTGTCCACTTTTGGAGAAATTTTTAAAAATCCGGAATTTTCCGGGTCCAATATCTCGAAATCCGTAAATTTTCCTGAAATTTCGTTTTCAGTTTCGAAATCAGCGTTGTCGAATTACCCAATGACCAACTTTTAAGCAAAATCGGAGACAAAAAATTTTTACGTTTCCCTTGGTCCCCCCTTACCAATCTAAAAAATTCCGGGATTCGCCATTCCCGGAATCCGGGAAATATCGGACTGCCCGCGCTTCAGTCAACACTTCACCCCACCCCCAACACCTCCTAAAAATTTCAGCCCAATCGGGCCACCCTAGCAAAAGTTAGAGGGGGGGGACAGGGGGTGGTAACGAGATTAAATAATAATAAATCCTACCGGCATCAACGGGTTGTCGCGCATTTTCCTCTTATTCCTCTGTGTTTATTATATTGGCTCGGGCTCAAACTCAGTTTTAAAACATTTTCAGACTTTGGCCCTATCACAACTTTTTCCCTACTCGCTGAGATCTTTCGAATAAGTACCATATTGACAACTTTTAGGACAATTTTTAAAATTCCGGTTTTTCCGGGAATTCCCGGATTTTCAGTTTTTCGGCCGTAATTTTCGCTGGACGCATTTCCGGAAAATGTCGCAAGAAGGAAAGTTGCTCAGCTCGACGAGTTCTTTCATTTGAGTACCATATTGATCAGTTTCCGAAAAATTTTTCAAAATCCGGAATTTTCCGGGTCGAGTATCTCGAAATCCGTGAATTTTCCGGAAATTTCGATTTCAGTTTCGAAATCAGCACCACCGACTTACCCTATGACCAACTTTTAAGCAAAATCCGAAACAAAAAAGTTTTTGGTCCAAAATCCGGGTTTTCGTGAATTCCCGGATTTTCAGTTTTTCGGCTATAACTTTCGCTAGACACATTTCAGGAAAATGTTGCAAGAAGGAAAGTTGCTCAGCTCGACGAGCTCTTTCATTTGAGTACCATATCGACTACTTTTGAAGAAATTTTTCAAAATCCGGAATTTTCCGTAACGAATATCTCGAAATCCGTAAATTTTCCGGAAATTTCGATTTCAGTTTCGAAATCAGCATGGTCGAATTACCCTATGACCAACTTTTGAGCGAAATCGGAGACAAAAAATTTTTACGTTTCCCTTGGTCCCCCCTTACCATTGCAATCCAATCATAAAGACAGTAGAAAAACAATAACAGTAAGTACAGATATAGATACTCTATAAATATCACTACAGAGAAAAAGAGAAAAACTGTTTTACAGCCTCAAAGCAAGCAGTTTTAGATAGAAAGTCTACAGTGTTCACAACAATGTCAAACTTTCAATAACATAATAAGAGAAAAAATAAATTCAGATAACCGTCGTCTGTCATTATGCAACCACCGGACTAGATAGCCTTCTAGTTTTCACTATTTTACTCCATTCACCAGTAGAGTAGTCCAGAAGAACATAGGACTCCTTGTTCAGTGCCAATTCTGACTCCAGGCGCGCATCGGAAGAGCACGAACCGTCAGCAATGCCGCCGCTGTTCAAGGCAGAAACCTGGGTTTCACTGAGTTTGATGGTCAGCGTAGTACCCTTATCCGGACACGGATTCACTGAAAAACCAAACAGAGAACAGGGTCTTTTAAGTTCTGCAAGCCGCTAAAGTAAAAAGTCTTTTTCAGCAAACGCGAGAAAATTGGTTCCACTTGGTATGCTACTAAAGAAAATAGGGCCCTAACGGTAAAATAATCAAACCTGACATACAAATCGAGAGCTTGCAACTCGAAAACTTGAAAAGATTTATACAACCGCTTATGCTGTAGACTATTCCAGTTCGAAACATCAATTTACAGATTCCACAACTCGAGAAGTTTTACGAAATTGGCCCCAGACCATCAGATACTAATCTACAAAAAAACTACAAAAAAAACCAACGTTAACACGAGCACCGCTTTTTCTGCAGTTAGGGAATTTGAAAAAGCACCAAACCTCAACAACTTGGCCATCTCGACACAACACAAGTATCTAATTTGCCCCCTTACATAAGTAAGAAAATGCACGTAAACATAAATTACGCCAAATTTCATACTATAACGCCTGTGCACCTCATTTCTTACGTACCTAAATTTCCGTTGAGAAACTTGAAGATTAGGCTTTTTAACGGCTTGCTGACCACATTGGCTTCAGGATTCTCAAATAGACTGAGCGCTTCCTTCCGAAGCAAATACGTCTAGAAAAAAGAAAGGACAAAACTTTAGTCGCCGCAACAAGCAAAGATCTCACCTAAAGAGCTACGTATCTTTACTGCAGATGGCTGAAATAAAATTGCTTATTCAGTTAACGGCAGCATTTACCACGCAAGTTAAAATTGCAAAGCAATAATTATTTCCAAAAAATACTTGCAAAACCATTAAATAGCATACAATATTATGTATTGGTACCTTAGTATTAACTCCATTCACTTCAGTCTCCTTTGACTCAACCGAGCCAGAGGCCGAAGCGGTGGAGGCCAGCGTCACTGTGGACGAAGCGACCGAGGAACTGCTGGAATTATTCCGAGATTTCGTCGATGACGAGGATAACGGCAAAAAGTTACTGCTGGGCGGGGCTCTGGGCGGCCCTATAACAGAGGCAGCAGACAGGGCAGATCCAGAAACAGCGGTAGCGTCAGCAGCCGGTAGCGACGTTGCCAGCGAACCACCCGAAACGGGATGCGGGGCGCAGGAGGGTACCTGAGGCGGAATCGGGGGCTGATCGAGTGGAGGAACGCTAGGACAGGGATCTGCAACTAGAACGTCCTCGTCGTCATCGTCCACAGTGCCAGAGGACCGAACAGGGTGGGTCTGAGAAGCCGGCGAAAAGGACTCCAGCAGCAGGGAGCACTGGCAGGATTTGTCAGCGGTAGCTGTCTAAGATCAAATAAAAGTAAGCAATCATAATAATGAATGAAACCAGATACAAACAGCATGTACAGTTTGAGGTATATAGCGCTAAATCATTGCTATTTCGATTAAAATTCCTTCAACGTGTACAAACTCAGTATCATAAGCCACAGTAGCCAGACGGCAGAAAGTCCGAATGCAACATCACATTCATATAAGTCTAGGGCGCGAATCTCACCATGAGGTAGCTGAATTTTCCGTGTCTCTCAAATACTAAAGCAACAACTTAAATTTATTTATCTACCACAACAGAGGGAAAATTAAAATTGGCTTAAGGCTGAATTAAATTAATTTACTTGTTTCAAATTTTATATTAGAGGTTTCATGAAAAAAGGTCAACGGCTAAGTCTTACAACCAGAACACTGTTTTTACAGAGAAGTACAATTCGTATAATACTTTTGGAATAGCATCGGTTTGCGCCGCAACACTGCAGAGTCCAGTGAGATCTTGGTGAACATTGTTGACAATGGAATCCCGTTTGAGCACATCCAGCAAAGACTGACGACAAATCAGATGCAGTGAGGTATGATCTTTGGTGTCCTGAGGATTACTGAATATCCTGCCACAATAGTGGCAAGGAAATTCAGTTGCAGAAACAAATATGGGAGCGTTACCTGAAAAACACGAAGAACAGTGAAACAATGGCTTTTGCTACAGGCGGAGGGGGAGCGCCCGCCCCCCCCCCCACCCGAATTCGGCGTCCTTCCCGGACTCGATTTGTCCCCCGGAC
>JASAND010009945.1:0-44118 GCA_030248195.1 Trissonchulus latispiculum
TCCGTCCTCTGGAGAACTTTGTGCGGCCATCCCAGCGACGATGGTACGGCGATCGGGTGGTCGTCAACCGCCGACGTAGTTTGTCGGTTTAATTGTTCTGTGACTTAAGGCGTGCTTTTTCAAAATATGTAATTTAGTTTTTGACCTATAACCATGTCCGTATAACGTATCTACTGTTGCATTTACGTAAATGTATCTAGGTAGTTAAAAAATTGAAAAAGAAAAAAAACAGACCATATAGAAAGTTCCGTCCTCGGTGTACTATACCCGTAGTTGTATATACCTACTGCTAGTTTGCTGTCTGTGTACCTGCAGGATGTTTATCAGTCTTTTGTTGCCATGTCGAATGTGAGCCGTTAGAAAATTTCATAAAAATTGAGGTTGAGCCAAGCTTTTATTGAGTGTTCCTTTTTTTAACCTCTGGCATTTTCATAAATTCGGCTAAAGAACGAGCTTCGAAAAGTGCCTTGGTTTTTGGTTGACAATGCCAGAGCCGTCTAGTTTTCGTAGCATATACAAATCTCTATAAATTTTTATAGTGGAACAATGTATCCGAATCCTTTACAAAATTTTTCTGGTGCTGTAAATACTTCCTTGGGTCAAACTGTTCCTGTATACTCGGTTCAAGGGGGCGCTTCTTTTGGGCCGGTGGCACCGGGTTCAGTGCCAAGGGCTCCTGCTGGGCAGGGAGCCAACCCCGCGGCCTCTCTATCAGCACCTACGCAGACTCTGGGTCTTGGAGGCCAACCGCAACCGGGTCTTGGCTTGGGGTTCCCTTCGGTGGCCAGTGGACCTAATCAGTCCTTTTGGAGTGGTTACTTAATGGGGCGGCAACATGCATTTCGGTACATGGGCGATTGGATGTCCCTGCAGGCGGCTCAGGCCTATCAGGATTACCTGAGCTATCCCTCTGGGGTGACGGTGCCAGGATTTGAGCAGGCTCTCCAAGGCATGCAAATCGCACCCTATTCAGCAGCGGTCCCGTCAACCTGGCAAGTCCCGTTTGCAACGAGTCGTCACCAAAATCCTGTTTGGGGGGTCTCCCTGGCCTGTCCGATGGTTATGCCCCACAGTGGAACCGGGAACAGCGCGACTGGGGTGGGTCAGTTACCTACTATGCCCATCTTATCACCTCACCTTTCCAAGGATCACCGAGCTTCGTCTGCCTTTGAACCATATTCCGTGGGTACCTGCCCTGTCCCTGGCTGTCGAGGGTCTGGCAGTGTCGGGGGAGGAACATACCACCGGTCCTATTTTCGATGTCCGACTCTCAAACGGTACGTGGAAAGTACGGGCAACAGTTTTGAGGATGAATTAGAGGCTTCGAAATCTATGCAAATTTATCACGGACTTCCGTTTAACTTGTGGTCCTATTGCCCTGGACCCTCGGGGTCCAACTAGTATGTATATAATTATCGGCGTATTGGTGGTAATTCGACATGACAAGTCGCCCGTTTGGGCAATGTATTTTGTTCATTACTAATTACTTACATGTTTTAATATTACAATCTATTCTTTTCATATTGTGCTTTACGCTTATCTGCTATGCTTTGAGCTGTGTTGCATCATTCTACATGTGTCTATATATAATCACTGTGTTTGTACTTTGACTGCTAACTGAATTCTGGTGGACTGCGAACTTTATACGCAACGATATGTATAACGATTTTGCCTTCCCGGCAACGAACTGAGTTAGTATACGACAGTTATTGTCAATATTTATTTATATTTGCTTTCCCGACTGTAATCTTTAGCATTTTATTTTAAATGCCGGTTAAAGAAAGCAGATTAAAAACATTGCATTTTATCACTTGACTTTTAGGAGACTGAAATGTGTGTGCCACTTTACTCGTAACGAATACCAAGGTTTAGCTTAGTCTGATGCAAACTCCTGGGTGTCTAAAGGCCTAGTTGCTATGTTTTCCAAGACGTGACTTCTCTCACTGACGCACTTAAAACGTGGACGTTTCTTTTTCACATAGGGGGAGAAATGTAGCCGTGTGAAGATCATATTACTTGCAATATGTAGCTTACGTTAAAATGTTTCAGTTCAGGAAGCTGCTGCAGTACTTTTTTAGTACAGCACTTTAGTTCAGCACTCTTCTGCTGCTATATACTATACACTATATATATACACACGTATGAAGCTGAGACATTATATGCCCTCTACGTGATCAGCTGAAGTCAGCAGGCTTGCCAAAGTATATAACTGCGTACAACATATAAATGCATACGTAATGTCAACAGAGTGTATATATGCATATATATAACTGCGTACCACATATAGCTGCATACGCAAATGTCAACAGAGTGTATCTTAATTCAACTGCACACACGTAAACGTAGGTATATATAATATTGCGACACATTTGTGTAGAAGTAGTATGACCGATTTATATATTAATAATGACAAGGAATGAGTTTAAAATAGCTAATTCTGGACTTGCGTCAATGACATTTCATAATCTGGACTCGCACAAAACAACAACTAGACTAGTCCCAAAACTTCGGCAAGATGTAAGAATGTTTGGTAGACTTTGGTAGACTTTGGCAAAACTTTAGAAAAGCAAAAGTTCTTTATGCAAAGTTTAGGCTAAGTTTGGCGCTATAAAAAGAACTCGGATTTGAGTTGAAGGGCCAGTATTTTACTTGACGATACAGGTGGTTAGGTGCACGTTTTAGCACCTGAGTTTCAGGGTTAAGCTTGTAGTAAAAGCGACGATTAGGGCCGTTGAAGGGCCAGCGTCTAGTTGTAGGATTGAGACCTTAACTGGCTAGTGTTAAGTAGGTGATGATAATAGTCAATTTGCTGTTCTTGTGTAGTACGCTACTTAGCTTTGAATAAAGAAGTATATAGGTCTTGAAGTGTTGATCAGGTTTAAAGATAGTGTGTTGTGGGATTCGAACCTCTCCCTGGTAATCGGTCTATCTAGACGGCCGGTTACATATTCCACTATCAAATAGCTGGGAACCCTTTTTAATTATTATGAAACCGCTCTTCGTTATAAAGAAATTAGCTGAAATGTATGGGCAACCTAGATTTTGCCTACTTTTCCCAACTTTCGCAAGCGACCACTTTAGCTAGAAAGCAGCAATCGGGCCAACTAAAAAAGGGTCCCTGGGTATTTTTGCGTAAAACACTTCCAGTAAGTAGCTGCCCTCTAGCTTGCATAGCAAATGCTCCATAATCGCTGGAAAAAAATTTGGTCATGTTTTCAACGTCAAAATAAGAAAATCGACATATCTCACGACATATCTCATGTGCCGTGCCGGCCGAGTGGTTAAGGCGTTCGACTTCGGATCCGATAGTCCGAGGTTCGAATCCCAGCTGCCACAAAGCTTTCACAAATCCCCTTGAGCAAGGGACTAAGCACATATCGGTTCGCCGTGAGCTCTAGCCAACCCAGCTAACCATCCTTAATTGGTCGGTAAATGGGTACCACTATTGTGGGAAGGTAACAGGAGTCCGTGTAGGGCTTAATGCCTTGAAGGGCCGGCCCCCCTTCCACGGATGCAGTCATCATTTGAGGTGACACTCCTGGCTCTACGGCTGTGTATCCGGGGATGAGCACCGGCACCCCATGTCCCTGAAGCAGGGATGGAGATATTCTCCAGGGGTCACCTTTACCTTTTTTTTTGCAAAAACTATATACATTATCTATGATAGCAGCCTACGGGATAGCAGTTACAAGATTATAATGTCACGGATAATCGGCCTCGACGAGACCTTCAAATTGAAATCGCTAGCTTAATGTTACGGCTTGCGTAGCTCAAGAAATGGCGGATTATTTGATTTCTGCAAAAAAGACAAGTTTTCAACGTCAAAATAAGAAAATCGACATATCTCACGATAGCAAAAAGTTTGAAATGTGCTGAAAAAGCTAAAATGTAGAGCTCAACGAGATCTTTCGAATGAGTATAATCATGGCTGTGCAACAACTGCCTAACTGTCAAAAATCGGTAAAAACGGCCCTGAACGGAAACGTCGAATTTTTCGGGATTGCGCGGAGGGTGTTAGAATGCTAAAAGAACTTATTTTGGAAAGTTTCATCAAATTTAATCTTAATTTGAACCGTCAATCAACAATATGTGCCCAAAAGGAATCACCACCTTAAAAACCCTTAAAAAACTGCCAGAGATCCGCGCCTTTCGTCCCTTCATTCCAAAAATGGAAGTTCTGGCCGAAGGCCAATTTTGATCTACCACGACTCCTGTTTGAGAGAACGCTTAAAGGCAATCTTGATTAAGCGCACAATTCCACATGCATATACGTATACAACAGAAAGGCGAAACATGTATATATACGCTGTTCGCTTACCGACAAAAGAATCACAAGTTAGCTTAATGCGTTTCGGATTCTGCTTGAGCACTTCCACATCGGACTTGGAAGGAATCCACACATACACAGGAGGCAGACCTGAACAGCAAAACACGCAGTCACATCGTAGAACAAAAAGTGTGTGTAGGTAGAGAAAAAGACAAAGGAGAAGAAAGTCGGATGTCAATAATGTCAAGGTATACGTACGTATACAGAATATTTTTTACAGGGGGGGGGGCGGCGGGACCCCCCCCCCGAAATCGCCCCCTCCCGGGATTTTTGCTTCCTCCCTGGGATTTTTTGGTGCCCAAATTGTTGCCAAAATAGGCAAATTTTCAAAAATTTTTCGGGTTCGCCGAAGATTTTTTCATAAAAACACCTCTAAATAGGAAAAATAAAAAAAACAAAAGTAAAAATAGCAAACAAATCTCGCCCCCCCACCCAAAAAATCCCTAAAAAAATACCCTGTGTATACACTGTTATACTGAAGTGCTATCAACCGAAAATACGTACAAGAACCAAAAATAAAAATGCTCCTTCGTCGCATGTAAAATACATATGAGTGCTCGGAGACAGGTTGATGTTGATTGAAATATATACAACTTGCCCAATGATTTTCTTTGAGCATTTTCTGCAGAGCGACGAACAGATTCAAAGTCATTATCATAGACATAATCTGCGCACTGTCGACAGTAGAGCTGACCAAAGGACAAGTCCACTGCTGAAACAACAACAAGCATAGCAACACGTGTTCACTTGCGTACTGGTTTAGCCAGAGTATTTCTAGCCAGGCCCACCCCCCCGGGTTTTAGCTCCACCCGGATTTTGTGGAGGCCCAAATATGTTTGCCAAAAACTAGACAATTTTTAAAAATTTTCCGGCTTTGCTAGAGATTTTTTCGGAAAAATTGCTATAAGTAGTCAGGGGGGGGAACAACGATTTTCGAAATAAGGTTATTACTCGCTACAGAATGTAGCTAGCCAGACGCTTTATATACCAGCATGTAGGGCTTGGCCTGTACCTTCTATACCACCAGTAAAATCAGCATTCAGTTGTACTTCTAGTAGGCTAGCCTCAATATAGACCATCTTTTTCCCCCCACAAGTGGGGGAAAAAAGGTGGGGGTGGGGAAAAAGATGGTACCAAATTTCGTTCCTTTACCATCATAACAGCAGATAAATGGCATTTAAAGGCATAAAACGCAATATCTACTTCTAAAAACTCGTTGCCGGCAGCCAGGCTTAGTATTATCCATCATATAAGCCAAACTTAGTAATGGGCCAACATTGCTAAGAAATTAAGATTTTTGGTCTACAAAATCTTATTTTTTCCGATAATTTATAATTTAATCGCCTTTTGTGTTAACTTGCAATGAAAAATACACCATTTTGCAATATTAACCCGCAAGAAATTGAGTGTTTTACTTATGATGGGTGGTAAAATCGCTCAAAAGTCTTCAGGGGTCATCCATTTCGGGTGTAGGCTTTTGCATATCCACACTTGTGAAACTCTCTGGAATGTCCACAGTTCATAATCAAAAATACTGTTTATGGACCCTAATTTTCTTGTTATCCGCATGATTTGCCCCCCCGGGGAGTATTTGCCAGCATTCCTCCACAGGGGCAGGTCATATGGCGCTTTTCGGCAGCGGAAGGTCAATTGGGGGTATAACAGTTCAAATGAGTAAACAATTAGTCGTTATTTTTGCTTAAATCAAAAAAAAACGAAACTGCGGGGGGGGAAGCACACCGTTGTTTTTCCCCCCTCTGGTGCAAAAAGTGTGTCTAAGTCACTATTTCTCAACCGTGTGACCTAGCGAAAATCCGACCACTCCACGTTATAGAGCACATCCACAAACACCTTCATGCATAAGATGACTCCTGTAAACTATTACCAGTAAGTTGGCATAATCTTAGAAAATTTGAAAAATCCTTAGGTTTTTGGACAATTTTTGGGTGTCAACTTCGGGCCCATGCCACACGAAGGCTCAATCGACAGGAACGGTTATTGGTATTATGATTTTTAAGTACAAGAATTGAACTTTCATTTGCACTAGATTTTGTATTTCTATCTATGCCAGTCGAGCAGGGTGAGCCATTGTTTTCTCCCCACTTTGCCGGTGATGCTTCCCCCCCCTGACCATATATATTTTTAGTTTAAATCCTGGCATTTTGAGAACCGTTTGCATTCTCCAAAGCAAAATAGGCCAAAAAATATAGTCAAGCGGGAAAAAAACCCACTCGCCAATGCGGGAAAAAACCCACCCCCAGTGTGGGCTTACCGGTATGAGCTATCTAGGATTTTAATAGCCTATCTTGAAGAGCATCCAAAATAACCCTGGAGGGGGTATTATGGTAGCTCCCACTGCTTCCCTGCAAATTTTTTGGGACTTTGAAATTTTTGGAAATTTTGGTCCGACCAAGTGCCGAAATTTGGCAAAATTTACCGGGCCACCCTGAACTACTGGAAAGACTTAGACCAAAGCGGATTGTATGTACCTGTAGGGCATCTGTTGCGCTTCATGATGATATATGTCACACTGCTCTGACCCCTCCGGTGCGACCTGGGGGTGACCTGGAGTTGGCGGGGAAAAAACCCACGGCGGGAAAAAACCCACTTTTCAAAATTAAATTTTTTTCTAACCATTGACCGGAAAGGTCAAATCAATACATACATTTGATTAATAGAGCCTATAGATTAAATTGGTATAGGTTTTACCTGGGTTCGTACTGTTATGGGTGGTCCAGGGGGTCTAAATCGGACACGGTGCCATTTCAAGCCAAAATTTCAATTTTGACCAAAAATGCTTATTTTTGCCTTAAAATGGGTCTAGTTTGGCTCTAAATACAAGAAAAACACGTTTTCTACACGATAGGATGCTTAAACTGCCGAAAATAAACAATTTTTAAAAATTTCCAAAATTTGCCTATGTTTAAGTGTTAAAGATACAACATTTTCAAATGACCATATGACCTCAATTTTAGTACAAAAACTAATATATTTTGATGCAGTTGTACTAAAAACAACCTGCTCTTTCATTTGGAATGGCTAGAAATGCTCCTGGCAGCTTGCCAAAAATTTTTTGGGGTGGGTTTTTTCCCGCATATGGGTTTTTTCCCGCATTGGGTTTTTTCCCGCCAGTTTGGGACAATTTTTCTCGCTAACGGCACATCCTAGAGAGGTGTTCTATAGCTCATAAGAAAGCTTACGACTAGGCCTAGCTATCTGTATAATCAGCATTTCGATATGTCAAACCATTAAAAAGTTCTGGCCAAAAATCTGAAAAGTGGGTTTTTTCCCGCTTGACTATACCACTTTGGGCAAATTTTGCAAAATATCTTTCCCTCCCCCGGGAAAATCCCTTAAAAACCCTGAATAGCTACTCGTAACAAATCTGCACATTGTTCATGGGTGCTCCCAGCAGGATCAAGTGACATTGTCCCGATAGCGCAGCTCATCCTACACAAACATTAAATGTGCATAGCAGTTAATGGGGGGAGGCAAAAAACAGACCTTCTCCCCCGAGATTTTTTGGGTGCCCAAATTTTTTGCCAAACATAGCCAGATTTTCAAAACTTTTAGGGCTGCACTTTTCTGAGACCTCTACCTAAAACTGTCCATGTTTAGCCCAAATCGAGGCTTTTTGAGACTTTTTAGCATGTCTATGATGCAAAATACGCCAAAAACTGTCAATTTATGGCCTCCCGTTCACCCCCAAAAATCCCTAAGAATACCGTGTGTATACCGGCTAGACCACATTCAAAACTAAACTAAATCATACGAAATTAGCTAAATTCGGGCACTTCTAAACGTTTTAAATCAAACTTAAACCAAACAGTAACGACAGAACTTCTGTCAATCCGATCCTTACCGAAGCTTATTTTTTGTGGCAACAGATGTCTAGCGCAAACTAGCGTGCCCCCCCCGCATGAAGCTACGTAACTTTTTTCAAGAATAAACTTTTTGACCAGAATCTCTAAATTTCACCGCTATACCGTGAACGGGACCACGCAACCGAGACTGGCATTGTCTCGCATTTTGGGAGAGACGGAGATCGCGACAGATCCTAGGCATAAAATTAGTTTCTTACTGCATTTGAGGCTTAGGCTCAGTATTAGGGACTACAACACATAAAGGTAAGGTTTCCGGACCTGGTTAGTTTTTTAATAACATTGATTTTTTTCGCTGAAATCCGACGCTTCAAAAAAATACGGGTTCGGTTCAAAACCGACACTTTTCGATGGGCAAGACAGAGACTCCCAACTCAAACTTTGACAAGACGGCATATAACTATAAGGCTATACAGAATAAAACCAAGAGCTCTGGTTCCAAACCTAACAGATGCTTCTTTTCTTGCTGATGAGCCTTCATATGGCCACGCTTATAACAGGCGACGTAAATGCAGGAGAGACAGCAGAGTAAACCAGGGCCTGTCCAATGACACTCCATGCATGTCCAATACCGACTCTAAAAATGCAGACGTATATAGATGTGCTTAAAAATCAAAACTAAGCCTACATGTATATATATACAAACTAAATCAAAACCAATGCACACTAAACTAAATTGAGCGATACTTATACAAGTAATAAAAATGCTCCTCCGGAGCATGAAAAAGTAATATGGGTGGTGGTGAGGTTGTAAAATCAAGAGAGGACTAGGTTGTGGGCGAATTAATATGGGCACAGCTTCGCCGAGCAACCCATATTGAACTGAAACTGAAAAAGACTGACTGAAAGACTGAAAAAGTTATAAACATACGTATATATATTACATATGTATATATATATATATATATACCAGTGTTCAGTTTTAGTTACGGTGCGTAAATAATATACAACTATGATAAACGAGTTTTAGCGGAAGCAAACATTTCTTTCGATAAACTCTTACTATTTACTGTGCACTTTAACCATTGATAAGAAAACTCTATATTTCAACAATAATCTCAGGACTCTCTCCGACGATCTTCTATTTCTATTGAACCGTTAGCGTTACAATCATAGCCTTGGTTCTTTCTAGTTGCTTGCCGTAGTCCAGCACAACCAAATTAATATACAGTTTACGTATATATAAGCAAGCAACTTGCAGCGATTGTTTAACTGCTGGAAATGTTATTATTGACTGACAATAATGGCATTGTATATGACAATCGCCATGGCGAAGCGTGAAAGCCCGCGAATATAGGTTGCTCGGCGAAGCTGTGCCCATATTAATTCGTCCACAACCTAGTCCTCTTCTTTTTTTGAACCTAGCCCCCATATTAAGCATTTTTAAGACTAGTTCTCTCTTGATTTTACAACCTCACCACCACCCATATTACTTTTTCATTTTTATTACTTGTCCTTCTGTCATTTTAAAGGATCCCTTTCCAGCAATGCGGCAATGGATACAAGGAGCTTGAACAGTGCCGTGGGTAGAGCAGAAAAGTGATTATATAAACAAGAACAAAAAGTGCTCCTTCGTCGCATGTAAAATACATATGAGTCTTCGTAGGCAGGTTGTACATAAGCAAAAACTAGCCTGTAAAATACATATGAGTTCCGTAGGGAGGTTGTAAATTAAGGAAAACAAGTTGCAACCGCTTAACATACGAGCCTGTCCTACAACGAGGCTCATATTGGCGTCACAGTGCATTCCACATTAAAACCTCATTAAAGAACCTCAGCTTCATCCACATTACGGAAAAATGAATAGACGTCGTGGCCCAGAAGAAATGGACTGAAGTGAACTACGACTGCTCAAGCTGAACTGTACATGCAACCTGATGTTTCCTGAAACACTATGTAGGGAGGCTGTAAATTAAGGAAAACAAGTTGCAACCGCTTAACATATGAGCCTGTCCTACAACGAGACTCATATTGGCGTATGCCATAATACGAATAATTTGCAGATATATATTTTACTTTTATATAAATACATACTGCATAAAGCTTTTCATTACAAATTGTCCTTCACATAGCTTGTTGATCAGTCATTATAGTGTGTATATGCTCAATACGGTACACCATGAGGCACTCTGACTCACAGCCAAGTGGGAACATATTCTGCGTGTGTATGAATTTGAAAAGTGTTTCGAGAATCCCTATTAGAGGTGTGACATAGTGTTTCAGGAAACATCAGGTTACATGCACTGATTCAGCTTGAGCAGTCGTAGTTCACTTCAGTCCATTTCTTCTGAGCCACGACGTTCCACAATTCATTTTTCCGCAATGTGGATGAAGCTGAGGTTCTTTAATGAGGCTTTTAATGTGGAATGCACTGTAGCGCCAATATGAGCCTCGTTGTAGGACAGGCTCACATGTTACGCGGATTGCTAACTCGTTTTCCTCAATTTACAACCTCCCTACGGAACTCATATGTATTTTACAGGCTAGTTTTTGCCCCTCACCCACAACCTTCCTACAGAAGACTCATATGTATTTTACATGCGACGAAAGGAGCACATACTTTGTTCTTGTTTTCTCTATTCATATATGTATGCTCATGAAGGTATATATGTATATACGTGTAGATATCTTTCAACAGTAGCAAGCAAGCCAACCACAGCACTCCACACTTTGAGCTTGCAGTTCTATGACAAATGTTGCTCAGCTCGCTCAGGGCTGTCATTTGGTACCAAATTTGACCACTTTTGAAAAATTTCATTTTCGACCGAAAATCGCCTAAGTCCCCACCCCACCCCACCACAGCACTCTACAGCCACTTTGAGCATGCAGTTCTATGACAAAAGTTGCCCCAGCTCTCTGTTGAGGGCTGTCATTTGGTACCAAATTTGACCACTTTTGAAAAATTTCATTTTCGACCGAAAATCGCATAAGTCCCCACCCCACCCCACCACAGCACACAAAATCCACATTGAGCATGCAGTTCTATTACAAAAGTTGCTCAGCACGCTTAGGCTTTCACTTGGTACCAAATTTGACCACTTTTGAAAAATTTCATTTTTGACCGAAAATCGCCTAAGTCCCCACCCCACCCCACCACTGCACTCTACAGCCACTTTGAGCGTGCAGTTCTATGACAAAAGTTGCTCAGCTCGCTTAGGGCTTTTGGTACCAAATTTGACCACTTTTGAAAAATTTCATTTTTGACCCCATGACATCCCGCCGACCTGACACTCCAGATGGCAAAGTGGAACCAGCACAGCAAGATGGGTGGGTCAGACGGCAAGACGGATGCCAGGAATGAGCTGGGCGCACCAGAAAACCCCTTTTGACAATGTTTTGTCAGGCTATGTACGGTCCTATATGGTGGTCCCGGAAGTCGGTACCGACCGGACCCTCCAGACGGCAAAGTGGAACCAGCACAGCAAGATGGGTGGGTCAGACGGCAAAACGGACACCGGGAATGAGCTGGGCGCACCAGAAAACCCCTTTTGACAATGTTTTGTCAGGCTATGTACGGTCCTATATGGTGGTCCCGGAAGTCGGTACCGACCGGACCCTCCAGACGGCAAAGTGGAACCAGCACAGCAAGATGGGTGGGTCAGACGGCAAAACGGACACCGGGAATGAGCTGGGCGCACCAGAAAACCCCTATAGACAAAGTTTGGAAAGGCAAAGTAAAGCCTACTATGGACCTCCGGGAAGCGGTTACCGACATGACCCCTCAGACGGTTAAGTGGAACCAGCCCAGCAACTTGGGTTACTCGGGCAGCAAAACTGATAGCGGGAATCGATTCTCCGTCCCAAAAAACCTTTGTATGCAAAATTTGAGCCACCATGTAGCAAAATAAGCGAAAATCGACCCAAAATTCACCAACTTTGGCCGGCCAGTACCGAAAAATTACGCACGAAGACGGAAAATTATATAGCATTTGAACGACCCCGATATGTGTGCTGTTTAACCATATAGTCAGTATTGCCCCATATATAGCCCAATCTGACTTATTAAGGCGCCTTTGAAGCATACTTTTTGTCAATTTTAGCGTTTTGGCCGACTTTGGCCCCCAGCCAAAAATTTTTTCCGGCCCTGGGAGGCATAAAAACTAGCTTATTTTCTTATTTTTGATTTGTACTACAAGAATATATATGGGTTTCATAGGCAAAAATTTTTCTGTCTGTAGTTATTCAAGCTACAAAACCCCCTTATGAGACATCAAAAGCGAGAAACCGGAAAAAAAGAAAAAACACAATTTTCGTAAGCGATTTTTGGCGCAACTTTTTAACGGAAAGTGGTACGGGGATGAAACTTGGCAAATATACTAAACTCGACACGTACAATTTTTTGCGCACATAATCTGCGCAGGAATCTGCGCAGCTTCTGCGCAGCCTTGTTTTACACGGTCATTCGACCATTTTCACTCATATTATAGGGGTCGCTACCGCAACCCCTATGATATATAGTAAAACTGAATTCTCACCTCCGCCCCAAGCTCTGGCCGCTGCAGCCTCTGTTTGTGGAAGGAGAAAACTTTTTCGCCTCGCCAAAGACTTCGACAGTATGCCCATCGTGTTCAGCGACACGGATTTACTATATGGATACCGCCAAAGGGCCGAAAACCGCGTTTTAGAGGGCTTGACCAGTGGTCAGTAGGCCCCGAGACCATAGTGACCACTGGTCACTTCCCACGATTTCGGCAATATGCCCAATGAAACGAGCGTAGTCGATTTACTATATATATGCCCCCAACCAAAACGCCGAAAAGCGCTGTTTCAAGGGGTTCGACCACTGGTCAATAGTCCCCAGCGACTGTAGTGACCAGCGGTTGCTTCCCTCGATTTCGGCGATAACACCCCCTAATGAAACGAGCGTAGTCGTTTAATCCAAATACTCCCAACCAAAACGCCAAAAAGCGCTGTTTCAAGGGGTTCGACCACTGGTCAATAGGCCCCCACAGACAGTAGTGACCTCTGGTCACTTCCTCGATTTCTACGAGAGTGCCCAGTTGAAACTAGCGTAGTCGATTTACTATATATATGCCCCCAACCAAAACGAAACGAAACGAACGTTTACTCAGAAATGGCAATTACGTACATACAATAAACTGTAATATCACCAATCACTGAAACTGAAAATTAGTAGTTAATATAGAGAGAAAAAGAATACATCTACCAAAACAAGAGCCGTAATGAAGAGCAGGACGAGGAGAGGACCATGTGATCATCTGACCCCCGCGCCCCTTAAAAATTCTGATAAATCAGTGACGGATAGTGACGAATTTGCAAAACTGATCATAACTGTGCGCGCTTACAACATTTTCCGGAAGATAATTCCACATTTTAATAGTTCTGTGATGAAACAAATTTTTTAAGGTTTCTGTTTTAACATTTACAGGTAACTTTAGTCGCAAGGAATGACTTCTTGTTCCCACATGCGCTGCATATTGGAAGGCTAAATCAAAAGGGAATTCTATGATGTTTCTTGTTATTTTGTATAGTAATTCTTAAATCAAGATTACGTATTCTACGTACCTCCAAACTTTCTAGTCCTAAATCCATTAGGCGCGTCTAGTATACGACATATTCTCCATACCAGGCTGGGGTTTTTCTAGGCAAAAATAAGTGGGGGGGGGGACGAGGGGGGGGGACACGCCCCCCCCCACTAGTGGTGGGGGAGGTCCAAAAGTGGGGGTGGGAAAAAAAATGGCTAAAAATACCAAAAATATAGTATAAAAAGCCTGTTTTCTAGATATACTGCTATAAATAAGCTTAAAAGTGCTCAAAAATTGAGTTTTAGCACCAAAATAGACCATTTTTGACGAAAAAATTCCGGCGAAGCCGGAAAATTTTTGAAAATTTTGACCAAAAATCCTAAAAATTTGGCATTTTCTGGGCACCTTAGGGTGAGTGGGGGGGAAGCCCAAAAAAGTGGGGAGGGGAACGAGTGGGGGGGGGGGAAGAGGTCGGGTGGGGGGGGCACCCAAAAAGTGGGGGGGCGCCCCCCACCCCCCCAGTTAAAAACCCCAGCCAGGTATTCTCTTAGTAAATTTTCTTTGAATATTTTCAATGAGATCAATATCTTTTAACAAATGAGGAGACCAAACAGGGGTGCCCGATTCAGCTAAAGGTCGGATGTAAGTAGAATAAAACTTTAATAAAAAGTCTCTATCTCTCGATTTGAAAGATTTAAAGAAAACAGCTTGCAAATTCATTGCCTTTTTAAAGACTGAAACACAATGTTCACTAAATTTTAAATTTCCGCATAACTGAAATCCTAAATCACGCATGACGCAAACGCCGAAAAATGCTGTTTAAAGGGGTTTGACCACTGGTCAATAGACCCCATAGACCGTAGTGACCACTGGTCACTTCCCTCGATTTCAGCTATATGCCCATTGAAACAAGCGTAGTCGATTTACTATAAATGTCCCCAACCAAAACGCCGAAAAGAGCTGTTTTAAGGGGTTCGGCCACTGGTTAATAGGCCCCATAGACCGTAGTGACCACTGGTCACTTCCCTCGATTTCGGCAATATGCCCATTGAAACGAGCGTAGTCGATTTACTATAAATGCCCCCAACCAAAACGTCGAAAAGCGCTGTTTAAAGGGGTTTGACCACTGGTCAATAGGCCCCATAGACCGTAGTGACCACTGGTCACTTCCCTCGATTTCGGCTATATGCCCATTGAAACGAGCGTAGTCGATTTACTATATGCCCCCGACCAAAACGCCGAAAAACGCAGTTTTAGGCCGTTTGACCAGTAGTCAATAGGCCCCATAGACCGTAGTGACCACTGGTCACTCCCATCGGTTTCGGCTATATGCCCATTGAAACGAGCGTAGTCGATTTACTATATGTGCCCCCAACTAAACCCCCGAAAAATGCTGTTTATAGTGAGTTTTCCCTACTTCGACCCTGGGCGAGGAACCACGGGAGCCATGCTTCCAGTGGTCACTTCGGACGGTATCGGCAGTATGCTCATCGTTTTCAGCGACCCCGATTTACTATATATGGGTACCACCCCAAGGCCGAAAAACACCATTTTTAGTGACTTTTAGGTCATTTCTAGTAAAAGTGGGACTTAGAAACTTTTAGCCCAAACAGGCCAAAAAAATGCAAAGTTTGGGCCCATCTCCTGAAAGCTAGGGAGCAAAATTAAAAAATCCCCCTGGTTACATTCCGCGCATAGTCCGAAATATTCAAATAAAACAAACCAAACCGATCTAGCTGCTAACCTGTGAAAAAAGTCGATCACAACCGAAGTGCCAAAATAGCGAAAGTCCGACTTTGGGGCCTTGGCACAGAGCCAAAATTGGCAGCGTGCCAAAATGACCAAAAGGGAAATATCACAACATGTTCACAAACTTCAACCTTTTTGCAATCCGAGCAAAAGGTTTGTGCAGCAACTTTTAAATGCTTAGTCGGTCTGTATATAAACAGCAGAATCAATCTTCAACTATGACTTGAAAATTATATTAATACAGCATTAATGTAGCCAAAAAGGAGCCACGTCATAGACAAACGTAGGGGGAGTTTAATTGGCAGGGGGGCTAACAGAAGGTAGAGGGCGGGCAAGTGGATAAAAAAATTTTGTCCATGATTTTGCTGACAACTTGCATACAGGGGTTTCCTTGTGCGCTGAGCACGAATTTTTGAAATCAGTTTTATCATATTTAATTTATTCCAGCTAATATACACGGAAAAGAAGAGACAGGCTTGAGCAGGGTATACGGTAGTTTAAAGTAGGTGGAGCCTTTGATTGTCATGGAGTATTTCAGCCAATCAGCAAATGTGAGCCAAACAAGACTTGGGCTAACCAAGAATAAACCTAATAAAATCATCATTTACCAGAGAATTATCAAAAAAATAATGTGGGAGGTTTCTCCCAGTAGATTTTCATTGCTTACTGGACATAGTATTCTGTGAGGCGATAGGTATGTCAGAGAACCGCAATAAAATTAGGAGAGGTATCAAATGCCAGCAACATTCTGTAAATGTATATTGTTTTACAAAATACCAAATGTCACAGATTCCAATAAAGTCAAACGTAAATCGCTAAAATTCTCATAAGTTCACAAGAAATTTATTTAAAAAACTTTGTAAATTGTAACTTTATAACTTTATAAAAATTGTGAAAGTTGATAGTTTGCACACACAAGATTAAAGTAAAACTATTAAACCATTCAAGTACTGTAACAAGGCTTTCATAACATATAAAGGGTATACGGTAGAAGTGTTAGAAAATGAGGATTAATTGGGCGGAAATCATGCTGAGTTAAGTGGCAGGTAATTAATATAGTTTCCCAAATTCCAAAAGTAAAATGTGGGAGAAACGACACACTGACGTTTTGCGCAAGAGAGACAAAGTGGCGCCTTCCCTTTAAATATTCCCCCATGTTGACTTAATATTAACAACAGTGTTAAGACGTAAATACATACTGTATATAGTTAGTGATGCTTGACAGGATTTAAGGAAATTCAGACGTTATTTGATGGAGTTGCACTCTGAAGGAAGTTTATTACCAAAATTATTGTGGTCATCTAGCCAGAAACCTAAGACACAAGAAGATGGCTGCTGTAGTAAGCGGACCCCCTTTCTCTTATGTTTATTTTTCATACCCCGCTGTGACATTATGAATTTAAATGCTGTGCTTGTGGCAGGCTACTTATGCAAATAGAAACAAGTCTCGTCAATTTAGAGTATTAAATTATAAAGCAATCCCGACAACCTTGAAAATTTTCTGCAGCACCAGAACGCTGAAGACTTGTTGCTTCGGCGAAATCTTTGTAGCTTGATGTTGCACAACTTTATTTGCAAAAGTTAGGGTAAAGTCGACCAAAATCTTATACAACAAGTTAAATACAGCTATAAACTGATCAGCATTAAAAACAGCACGCTTCGGACTTCCTAACGATGTGCATTGTACAGTGAAGTTTAAATTTCAAATTCAATTTTTAACATAAACGTAGCGTTAACAAAATTTGACCTTTGATCTTAACTGCGTAACTTATTTTCTGTTATTCCCATGAAATAAATTGAATGATAGTAGAAAAAAGTTAGTCTTGCAGATTGGAACCTATATAGCATCAGAAACAATGGTGTGAACATGTAGTAGTTAAACATTCTATTTTACTTTCACGCTTCAAGTAAAGGTAAAAAGGTAAATGTGACCCCTGGAGAATATAGACATCCATGCTTCAGGGACAAGGGGTGCCGGTGCTCATCCCCGGATACACAACCGTTGAGCCAGGAGTGTCCACCGTTTTAAAACAATAACCGAAACTCAAATCAATAAACTGCCGAAATTTAAACAATTTAGCCACTTAGATGGGCATACTTCAGTTATATCGGTATCATAGTTACTTTAAGAATAACATTAGAAACAGCTCAAACGCTTTAAAGATATCAAAACTGCATTGCACTTAGGCGTTCGTTCATTCCCATATCCTTTAGTTGTTGTAAACGGCTCAAAAATAAGCTTTTGTCGGAAGTAAGCCAATACAGTTTCAGAACTTTTTAGACTTAGGTAACACCATGCATGAAGCAGTCGAATTCTTTTAGAAAAAGACTGTAAAATCAATCCGTCAAACTGTGCTTCCTCCTTTATAATTTAGATAATTTTATGAACCACATAGTTTCCAAAAAGGGGCCTGTGGCGTATCTAGATGAAAATTTACCATTATACATTTTACATGAGAATTCAATGAAAAATTAGCGCGTAAGTAAGCTAAAGCTGCGCCGAGAAATTGTGGAGTGTATATCACTTCAATGCCCGTCGTAAAGTAAATATTATAATTTTAAAAACTACAAAACAAAAACAAGTTCCAAATACAAAAATAAATCAAAAGTTCAGACCAGTTTACGTTTCTGAAAATAAATTCGAATATTTATGTTCTGTAAAGAAATAGATAGCGTCCCGAAATATATACTGTATATATAATCATTATTATTGTAGGTTCTTACCGGAAGCTGGCTCCATTGGTTGGCTGGGTGGGCTGTCAACAGATTCAAATACTCAACATTGGTGGAATGAAAATATTAAAAACTAAGTAAATGAAATTGAGTGACATTTAAACAATCAGATGTAAGTTGTAGGAATGCTGTATACTAAAACTATACGTAACATGACAAGCATTTAGAGCAAATTTAGAGCATTAAATAGGAAAAATAGGATAAATTCAGAACAAAATTCAGGATATTAATGTATTATTTCACTAACTGTTTCTAAACCATAGTTGTTACTGTACCGTCGTTTCTCAGTCACAAATGTTTGCTCTTTCCTACTGTGTTGGTATCCTTATATCATGACAAATGCAATGTAATAAAAGGCGTAATCTTTGTTGACCCACGTCTTGTTTGGCCCACATGTTGTATTGGAGAGTATTTATCCAAGGAAAATTAAGACACAATCACGTAACGTCTATGTATGCACACTGGGTGCATTGGAAAACCTCACGTATGAGACTGCCAAACTAGCATTGAATTGTACAAAATACATGCAGTAAAACGGAAACAAATGACATTAAATGACCGGAAATATAAGTTTGCCAACTTGTAGTTTTAATTATTATTGTCAACTTATTCTTAGTATAATTTTTCAAATTTTAGAAGTCTGATTTAACATTTCAAGTTAAGCTATCTTCCAAAATTTAACTAGAATTGTATCTTTAACTAACTTACTTACACATACTTACTTACTTCCCCGAAACAAATAACAAAAGTTAAAAATTAAGTAATATACGTAATTTTCATACAATGCAAAAATTGAATGCTCTAAACTTTTGAATGGTGAACTTTTAAAATGAGCATAGATTAGCTGTAAAAAAGCTGTGATAAACTAAAATTATTTTAAGTTAAACTTTAAATCAAGCTCGTGTAACGTTTTCTAGTATTGAAAAATTAAACATATTTAATTTATTCCAGCTAATATACACGGAAAAGAAGAGACAGGCTTGAGCAGGGTATACGGTAGTTTAAAGTAGGTGGAGCCCTTGATTGTCATGGAGTATTTCAGCCAATCAGCAAATGTGAGCCAAACAAGACTTGGGCTAACCAAGAATAAACCTAATAAAATCATCATTTACCAGAGAATTATCAAAAGAATAATGTGGGAGGTTTCTCCCTGTAGATTTTCATTGCTTACTGGACATAATATTCTGTGAGGCGATAGGTGAGGTCAGAGAACCGCAATAAAATTAGGAGATGTATCAAATGCCAGCAACATTCTGTAAATGTATATTGTTTTACAAAATATCAAATGTCACAGATTCCAAACGTAAGTCTAAAATTAACGTCTAACGTTCTAAAGTCAAACGTAGATCGCTAAAATTCTCATAAGTTCACAAGAAATTTATTTAAAAAACTTTGTAAATTGTAACTATAACTTTATAAAAATTGTGAAAGTTGATAGTTTGCACACACAAGATTATCACAATTATTGTGGTCATCTCCAAGAAACTTAAGACACAAGAAGATGGCTGCTGTAGTAAGCGGACCCCCTTTCTCTTATGTTTATTTTTCATACCCTGCTGTGAATTATGAATTTAAATGCTGTGCTTGTGGCACTACTTATGCAAATAGAAACAAGTCTTCGTCAATTTAGAGTATTAAATTATAAAGCAATCCCGACAACTTTGAAAATTTTCTGGTTTTATCAGCGTTTAAGCAGAACCAGGAAGCTGAAGACTTGTTGCTTCTGCGAAATCTTTGTAGCTTGATGTTGCACAACTTTATTTGCAAAAGTTCGGGTAAAGTCGACCAAAGTCTTATACAAGTTAAATACAGCTATAAACGGATCAGCATTAAAAACAGCACGCTTCGGACTTCCTAACGATGTGCATTGTACAGTGAAGTTTAAATTTCAAATTCAATTTTTAACATAAACGTAGCGTTAACAAAATTTGACCTTTGATCTTAACTGCGTAACTTATTTTCTGTTATTCCCATGAAATAAATTGAATGATAATAGAAAAAAGTTAGTCTTGCAGATTGGAACCTATATAGCATCAGAAACAATGGTGTGAACATGTAGTAGTTAAACATTCTACTTTACTTTTACGCTTCAAGTAAAAAAAAGGTAAATGTGACCCCTGGAGAATCCCTGCTTCAGGGACAAGGAGTGCCGGTGCTCATCCCCGGATACACAACCGTAGAGCCAGGAGTGTCCGCCGTTTTAAAACAATTACCGAAACTCAAATCAATAAACTGCCGAAATTTAAACAATTTAGCCACTTAGATGGGCATACTTCAGTTATATCAGTATTATAGTTACTTTAACAATAACATTAGAAACAGCTCAAACGCTTTAAAGATATCAAAACTGCATTGCACTTAGGCTTTCGTTCATTCCCATATCCTTTAGTTGTTGTAAACGGCTCAAAAAAAGCTTTTGTCGGAAGTAAGCCAATACAGTTTCAGAACTTTTTAGACTTCGGTAGCACCATGCATGAAGCAGTCGAGGATAAAGTTAATTCTTTTAGAAAAAGACTGTAAAATGGCTTGAATAGTAATGCATGCGTCAAAATTCTAACGCTACAATTCAAAAGCTAACCAGTGGGGCCCGTTGCATTAAGTGATTAGTTGATTAGTGATTAGTGATTAGTTGATTAGTGTAGCAGTTTTTCGAGAATAATGAAAGCTACGAATGGGTTACGACAATAATTTATATATCATATTGAAGTGCTTTGAGCTAGTGTTTGAGGCCGGCCGGGGTTTCACGGCCATCGGTGAGCCGGCCGGCCGGCCGGCGGCCGGTGAGCCCGTAGGCCGCCCGGCCGGCCGGCTACCGGCCTAAAGCAATTTGCAGTGCGGTATTATAACTTGTAAGATATTTATTTTCTAATGTTATCTTAGAAAAATAGCACAGCATAGCATAGAAAATTAGCTAGATAACTAGATAACTAGATTTGGAGTTCATTTTACGATTAGTTTCTCTATTTTGTAAATTTCTGATTGGAGATTTGTATCCCAGCCGGCGGCCGGCCGGCCGGTCGGCCGTTAGCCGGCCGGCCTCACCGGCCGCCGCCCGGCCGGCCGGTAGCCGGCGGCCGGCCGGCGAGCAAAAGTCGTCAGCCGGCGGCCAGCCGCCGGCCGGCTCAGGCCGGCCGGCCTCAAACACTACTTTGAGCGTTCTACTGAAATCAAAAGTCTAAATTAAGTTACAGCTTAAATTGGAATGATTCCAGCTTAACAAGTAAACAAATTGAGACTGAGTTCAAAAAAATTGCTTTGACTGAATGAGTCAGGATAAATTGAATACTTCATGATTTTTGGATAAAACCTTAACAGCTACAATATGGTACCAAAAGCTCCAAAAACTGCCTACTGCAGCAAAAGTTTTTCTCGAAAAACTGCTACACTAATTAACTAATCACTAATCAACTAATCATTTTTATGCACCCGGCCCCTGGAGTACCTCTACACTGGGTTAGCTTCAGTTCGGCACGCTAAGCTAACCGGAGGTGATAATTGGTCTGTTAGCCTTAGCTTGCATAGTGCTTTTAATAGTTTTAAGTTAAGGCTAACTGACCAACTGTCACCTACACCCGGTTAGCTTAGCGTACTGAAACCAACCCAGTGTAGGGGTACTCCAGGTAAGCTTTCTGCGGCGAGAATTTTGACGCATGCATAACCGGTAATAGGCGGTAAACGTCTAGTTTTTCAAAAATTAAATTAAATGACGTCTCTGAAAGTTGAAACATTCAAATTGGCACCAAAACGGAATGGAACTGCCAAAAAGTTGATGCCTGAAAAGCAAAATTGAATATCAACTATTATAATTCCTATCAATTACAGCATTTAAATTACTCCCAGCAGCCAAAACAAAGTTTTCCATTAAATAAATTTCGCACTATTAACAAGCCGAACTAGTGGAAACAAACACTCTCTGCCAAGTGGCTTTTTACAGCCTTTGCAACTAAATTACACGCGAAACTAGTTTGACCCAATTGACGAGCCAATCAAATTCAAAGCTTCAGAAAAGTAGCATCTATCTAAGTCATAACGTGGGATTACGGCAGCCGTCTGTGAAATTGTCGAAAAAACATTTTGGTTATTTTAAAAGAAATTGGCAAGCCAAGGGATCGCGAAATAGCATGCACCTGAAGCTCAACATTAGAACAAAGCCCCCACCCTGGCAAAAACGCGAAACTAATGCAGCGCTATTGGTAGGCAGTTGGAGCTGACCCATTTTCGAAAACAGCTAAAAAGTTTTAAACGGCCATAACTCAGAAGTATAAAAACGAGAGAGTATATGTTTTGAATCTGGTGTATTCGTCAATGTGATGGTACATCACCTGCAGTGGATCTAACTAACTACTTTAAATGCTAGACAACACCAAATTTGTAACTAGAAATTTGCGTACCATAGAGCGGAAATTATGTAGATATACCGTTTTGAAAGTTTTTGGTTCTGCTTTGTTTTTTCGTGCATTTACAAACCGTTCACAATGTTTTTTCCATAGAGAAATGCCTTAATAAAGAGAAATGGCCAAGAGAATGCCGCCTTTTCACCAAGATGAGTCAGTCACTATTTTTCAAAGTTTTTGACTTGGCCCATCTCACCCTTTTTTATGTTTATTTACACACAACTTAAATCGTTTATCCAGACTTCTAGAAAAATACTTCCTAAACTTCATGGCATCACCCAGGCCTAAAGTTCTCCAAAACCCATATTTTAGATATTTCTGAAAAAAGTTCATGTTGGGTAAAACAACTGTGTGGCGTGCTTGTTGATGACAGTTCACCAGAACGCTGTAGTTTAGTAATCTTGCACCATTAGTACATTTCACGTTTAAAGTGTAAGTTATATTTTAAACCTTTAATACTTATGCATGTATCCGTGTAAATTGTAAGAAGTAGTGTGCCATCGCTTAAACAATGCACATTATCTACAAAGAAACCTTTACAAATAGATTTTAAGGTTTGCTGCTTAAATTTGGATGTTAGTTTTGTCAAGTGTTTGATGTCAATAAATTCTAGTAATTCTGTTTTTCCAGTGGATGAGGAGGTTTGGTATGACTTGGCCCAACTCTGAATTGGCCCAATAATTACGATTGGCACTTTCAAAGTGACGCTCAGCCAATCAAATGTAATAGTTGACAAATATATGGATGTGTTGTGTACAATTTTATCATCATGCATATTTGTGTAAATTCTAACAAGGGGTGCATTTATTTAAAAATGTAAGTTATAACTATTGTAAAATTAGAAGGAAATTTTACCAATAATTTATTTTCTGTTGCTGTGTAAATTTGAATAGAAATTTTTTAAGTGCCCGATATAAATTTATTCTAGTAATTATATATGTTTATTGGGTTGCCGCTTTTTCAACAAAAAGGCAACCCTTTAACTTGGGTATGTCCGTTATTATTTATTATTATTTATTTCTTGCCGAATGTGTCCACCCCTAGATCTCGAGATTGGAAAGAGGTAGAGAGGTGGTTGATACCTCATTTTGAAGGTCTTGACTTGAACTGCTCCCGGAAGCGCGGGGAGCCCCGCGGGAGCAGAGGTGCTCCCGGAGCACCCCCGTGAGTAAAAATGAGTAAAATAAAAAAGTTGACCAAATGAGCTAATTTTGGATCATTCGAAAGCTCTCGACGAGTAAAGAAAAAGTTGTAATTGGGTCAAGGCCTGAAAATGCACTCATTTTGAGTTATGAGACCAAAAATGGTGAAAAATGGCCAAAAACGGCCAAAATGGCTCAAAATTGAAAGTTCTCAGATCGGACTCATATCGGTATCACTCGAAAGCTCTCGTTGCGTAGATAAAAAGTTGTAATAGGGCCAAAGCACCATAATGTACAGAAAATTGGCTACGGGGACTCAAAGGGGTCAAAAATGACCAAAACCGGCCAAAATGGGTCAAAATCAAAAATTTTGGAAAACCCACAAAATGGGTATCATTCGAAAGCTCTCTTTGAGTATATAAAATGTGGTCATAGGGACAAGGACTCCTATCGTAGGATAATTGACTTATCTCGTTTATAAGAGGAAAATGCAGCGGCAACCCATTCATGATACTTTGCTTGTTAATGGCCAAAAAATGGCCAAAAACGGCCAAAATAGCTCAAAATTGAAAGTTCTCAGATCGTGCTCATATGGTTATCATTCGTAAGCTCTCGTTGAGTAAATAAAAAGTTGTAATAGAGACAAAGCCTGAAAGTGTACAGAAATTGCGTTTTGGACAGGTTTGTGGAACAAAAAGTTCTCTATACGGTAATGCTGCAAAATAGTTCAAAATTAAAAGTAACAAAGACCCTCCACCAATATTGGTAATCATTCGAAAGCTCTCGTTGAGTGGATAAAGTTATAATAGAGCCAAAGCTGCTAACTGCATGCAAACTGAGTTTCCCTTTATGAGAGGAAAAATGACAGCGGCAACCCATTCATGCCAATTTGACTTCACTGTACAATGCACATCGTTAGGAAGTCCGAAGCGTGCTGTTTTTAATGCTGATCAGTTTATAGCTGTATTTAACTTGTTGTATAAGATTTTGGTCGACTTTACCCTAACTTTTGCAAATAAAGTTGTGCAACATCAAGCTACAAAGATTTCGCCGAAGCAACAAGTCTTCAGCGTTCTGGTGCTGCAGAAAATTTTCAAGGTTGTCGGGATTGCTTTATAATTTAATACTCTAAATTGACGAGACTTGTTTCTATTTGCATAAGTAGCCTGCCACAAGCACAGCATTTAAATTCATAATGTCACAGCGGGGTATGAAAAATAAACATAAGAGAAAGGGGGTCCGCTTACTACAGCAGCCATCTTCTTGTGTCTTAGGTTTCTGGCTAGATGACCACAATAATTTTGGTAATAAACTTCCTTCAGAGTGCAACTCCATCAAATAACGTCTGAATTTCCTTAAATCCTGTCAAGCATCACTAACTATATACAGTATGTATTTACGTCTTAACACTGTTGTTAATATTAAGTCAACATGGGGGAATATTTAAAGGGAAGGCGCCACTTTGTCTCTCTTGCGCAAAACGTCAGTGTGTCGTTTCTCCCACATTTTACTTTTGGAATTTGGGAAACTATATTAATTACCTGCCACTTAACTCAGCATGATTTCCGCCCAATTAATCCTCATTTTCTAACACTTCTACCGTATACCCTTTATATGTTATGAAAGCCTTGTTACAGTACTTGAATGGTTTAATAGTTTTACTTTAATCTTGTGTGTGCAAACTATCAACTTTCACAATTTTTATAAAGTTATAAAGTTACAATTTACAAAGTTTTTTAAATAAATTTCTTGTGAACTTATGAGAATTTTAGCGATTTACGTTTGACTTTATTGGAATCTGTGACATTTGGTATTTTGTAAAACAATATACATTTACAGAATGTTGCTGGCATTTGATACCTCTCCTAATTTTATTGCGGTTCTCTGACATACCTATCGCCTCACAGAATACTATGTCCAGTAAGCAATGAAAATCTACTGGGAGAAACCTCCCACATTATTTTTTTGATAATTCTCTGGTAAATGATGATTTTATTAGGTTTATTCTTGGTTAGCCCAAGTCTTGTTTGGCTCACATTTGCTGATTGGCTGAAATACTCCATGACAATCAAAGGCTCCACCTACTTTAAACTACCGTATACCCTGCTCAAGCCTGTCTCTTCTTTTCCGTGTATATTAGCTGGAATAAATTAAATATGATAAAACTGATTTCAAAAATTCGTGCTCAGCGCACAAGGAAACCCCTGTATGCAAGTTGTCAGCAAAATCATGGACAAAATTTTTTTATCCACTTGCCCGCCCTCTACCTTCTGTTAGCCCCCCTGCCAATTAAACTCCCCCTACGTTTGTCTATGACGTGGCTCCTTTTTGGCTACATTAATGCTGTATTAATATAATTTTCAAGTCATAGTTGAAGATTGATTCTGCTGTTTATATACAGACCGACTAAGCATTTAAAAGTTGCTGCACAAACCTTTTGCTCGGATTGCAAAAAGGTTGAAGTTTGTGAACAGCGCAGTGTTGGAACGATATGGGCATTTTGGTCCTATACTACTATTATATGTTGGTAGGCAGGGTCCTCCCATGCAACCTTTTTTTGGTCATTTTGGCACGCTGCCAATTTTGGCTCTGTGCCAAGGCCCCAAAGTCGGACTTTCGCTATTTTGGCACTTCGGTTGTGATCGACTTTTTTCACAGGTTAGCAGCTAGATCGGTTTGGTTTGTTTTATTTGAATATTTCGGACTATGCGCGGAATGTAACGAGGGGGATCTTTTAATTTCGCTCTGTAGCTTTCAGGAGATGGGCCCAAACTTTGCATTTTTTCACCTGTTTTGGCGAAAAGTTTTTAAGTCCCACTTTTACTAGAAATGGTCTAAAAGTCACTAAAAATGACGTTTTTCGGCCTTGGGGTAGTACGCATATATAAAAAATCGGAGTCGCTGAAAACGATGAGCATACTGCCGATACCGCCCGAAGTGACCACTGGTCAGCATGGCTCCCGTGGTTCCTCGCCCAGGGTCAAAGTAGGGAAAACTCACTATAAACAGCATTTTTCGGGGTTTTAGTTGGGGCACATATAGTAAATCGACTACGCTCGTTTCAATGGGCATATTGCCGAAACCGATGGGAGTGACCAGTGGTCACTACGGTCTATGGGGCCTATTGACCAGTGGTCAAACCCCTTTAAACAGCGTTTTTCGACGTTTTGGTTGGGGGCATATATAGTAAATCGACTACGCTCGTTTCAATGGGCATATAGCCGAAACCGATGGGAGTGACCAGTGGTCACTACGGTCTATGGGGCCTATTGACCAGTGGTCAAACCCCTTTAAACAGCGTTTTTCGACGTTTTGGTTGTGGGCATATATAGTAAATCGACTACGCTCGTTTCAATGGGCATATAGCCGAAATCGAGGGAAGTGACCAGTGGTCACTACGGTCTATGGGGCCTATTGACCAGTGGTCAAACCCCTTTAAACAGCGCTTTTCGGCGTTTTGGTTGGGGGCATTTATAGTAAATCGACTACGCTCGTTTCAATGGGCATATTGCCGAAACCGATGGGAGTGACCAGTGGTCACTACGGTCTATGGGGCCTATTGACCAGTGGTCAAACCCCTTTAAACAGCGTTTTTCGACGTTTTGGTTGGGGGCATATATCGTCACCTGAGAAGCAGAAAGTGCTAAGTAACATTTTTACACTTTTGAGATATGGCCGTTCAAAGTTTTCGTTCTTTTGCAACCTAACAGTACTACTTAGAAAAATGCATTCTTCGATGTTTGTAGTCTATTGATGGTAGAATTTTATCTGCAGTAAAATATTTTCAATTAAGCATGCAAAACTAGTGTAACGCGAAAAAAAGCACTTAGTACTTTTTGCCTCACAATACGAAATTTCAATTTTTAGTGTTAAAATGGCTCACTTAGACTTTTTTGCCTCAAGAAAAAAATACGTACTTGGATTTTTATTGGAAATTTTACCTTGAGTAAAAGGTGCTAAGTAACATGAATTTGCTGTAACTTTCCCAATATACATCGGATCACTTAGGTTCTTTTGCCAAAAAATTTCTACAGGCTTTCTCATGCTGGTACACACCGTAACTCAATTTTGGCAAAAATGTTACTTAGCACTTTTTGCATCTGGGCCGACGATATAGTAAATCGACTACGCTCGTTTCAATGGGCATATAGCCGAAATCGAGGGAAGTGACCAGTGGTCACTACGGTCTACGGGGCCTATTGACCAGTGGCCGAACCCCTTAAAACAGCGCTTTTCGGCGTTTTGGTTGGGGGCATTTATAGTAAATCGACTACGCTCGTTTCAATGGGCATATAGCCGAAATCGAGGGAAGTGACCAGTGGTCACTACGGTCTATGGGCCTATTGACCAGTGGTCAAACCCCTTTAAACAGCGCTTTTCGGCGTTTTGGTTGGGGGCATTTATAGTAAATTGACTACGCTCGTTTCAATGGGCATATTGCCGAAATCGAGGGAAGTGACCAGTGGTCACTACGGTCTACGGGGCCTATTGACCAGTGGCCGAACCCCTTAAAACAGCGCTTTTCGGCGTTTTGGTTGGGGGCATTTATAGTAAATCGACTACGCTCGTTTCAATGGGCATATAGCCGAAATCGAGGGAAGTGACCAGTGGTCACTACGGTCTATGGGCCTATTGACCAGTGGTCAAACCCCTTTAAACAGCGCTTTTCGGTGTTTTGGTTGGGGGCATTTATAGTAAATCGACTACGATCGTTTCAATGGGCATATTGCCGAAATCGAGGGAAGTGACCAGTGGTCACTACGGTCTATGGGCCTACTGACCACTGGTCAAACCCCCTAAAACACCGTTTTTCGGCGTTTTGGTTGGGGGCATTTATAGTAAATAGACTACGCTCGTGTCGATGGACATATTGCCGATTCCAATGAAAAAGACCAGTGGTCACTACGGTCTATGGGCCTATTGACCAGTGGTCAAACCCCTTTAAACAGCGCTTTTCGGTGTTTTGGTTGGGGGCATTTATAGTAAATCGACTACGATCGTTTCAATGGGCATATTGCCGAAATCGAGGGAAGTGACCAGTGGTCACTACGGTCTATGGGCCTACTGACCACTGGTCAAACCCCCTAAAACACCGTTTTTCGGCGTTTTGGTTGGGGGCATTTATAGTAAATAGACTACGCTCGTGTCGATGGACATATTGCCGATTCCAATGAAAAAGACCAGTGGTCACTACGGTCTATGGAACCTACTGACCACTGGTCAAACCCCCTAAAACAGCAGTTTTCGGCCCTCTGGCGGTACCCATATAGTAAATCCGTGTCGCTGAACACGATGGGCATACTGTCGAAGTCTTTGGCGAGGCGAAAAAGTTTTCTCCTTATACCACCCACAAACAGAGGTTGCAGCGGCCGAAGCTTGGGGCGGAGGTGAGAATTCAGTGGTACTATATATATATATATATATATATATATATATATATATATATATATATATTTATATAATCACTTTTCTGCTCTACCTACGGCACTGTTCAAGCTCCTTGTATCCATTGCCGCATTGCTGGAAAGGGATCCTTTAAAATGACAGAAGGACAAGTAATAAAAATGCTCCTCCGGAGCATGAAAAAGTAGTAATATGGGTGGTGGTGAGGTTGTAAAATCAAGAGAGGACTAGTCTTAAAAATGCTTAATATGGGGGCTAGGTTCAAAAAAAGAAGAGGACTAGGTTGTGGGCGAATTAATATGGGCACAGCTTCGCCGAGCAACCTATATTCGCGAACTGAAAAAGTTACAATGACAATCGCCATGGCGAAGCGTGAAAGCCCGCGAATATGTTTGCTCGGCGAAGCTGTGCCCATATTAATTCGCCCACAACCTAGTCCTCTTCTTTTTTGAACCTAGCCCCCATATTAAGCATTTTCAAGACTAGTCCATCTCTTGATTTTACAACCTCACCACCCATATTACTTTTTCATGCTCCGGAGGAGCATTTTTATTACTTGTGGCAGTGTCTCCAGTAAAATTCGGCAGGCAAGCCTGGTTTCTCCGACCTCCATACACGTATATATATTCGTTGTATACATGCTTCTTAAACTTAAAATGCATAAAGCCTCCCCCAAACCGGACAACGTACAAGCCCTACTGCCGTCGAGGACAAGGGATAACGAAGAAATGGCCAAGGGGCAAACAGAAAGTAGATGGGTAAAAACATTAGTTTTTACACTAATATTTCAAAAAATTTCCGACTTCTCCGGAATTTTTTGTTAAACTTTTTTGCTTTTTCGTTAAAATTGACCAAAACTTAGAAATCCTTTCTGAAATTGAAGATTTGTTGCAAATTTTAAGTAAAATTAGCATTAATTTTTCGATAGATTTATCTATATTTTTGAAGTACCAGCCCCTTTGAAAATTTCAAGGTACAAACCCAGTCGAAATTATCTGGGGAGAAGCTCTCCCAGGACCCGACCCTATGTTAACGTGTATGATTTCAATACCAGGACTTCATTCCGGATCAACACTCCGATCGGATCGCTCTGCCTGTAATTTCCAAGCTTTAGGTACATGTGGCTGTGGGTAAGGTCCTGTTTGTTATGTTTAGTGCTGGCTGGATCGAAAGATGAATCTGATGTTTTTCCGTATTCTGAGTCGAAGTGTGTCCCTCTCCGCCTCCTTCCACAACTCGGAGCACAAGGCCCGGCCCGGCGGGATCTGCGTTGCCAATCACACAAGCCCCTTTGACATGGTCGTCTTAGGTACGTTCAAGTCCCCTCTAGCTTCTTCTTCTTTTTCTTTGACAGATTTTTACCTGGGTATTCTTTAGGCGAAAATGGGGGTAAAAATGATCTCAAAATGGCCAAACTGTATAATTGATCTGTTTTCTGTATGCTCACAATACTAAGCTAAACGTGCTCGAAAAATTGGTTTTAGACCCAAAATACAAACTATATAGTATTTTCTGGGCACCTTCTGTTGAAACGGAGTGGCCAGAAAAGTGGGGAGCCAGGGGCGTTCCAGCGGCATGGACTCCTAAATTTGGGGAGAGGCACCGCCCCCCCCCTCCCCTCCCTTGTAAAGGAAATTCAGATTTTAGCATGTTTAAAGTTATAGTCACTAATTTGGAAGCTTTCACACCGGTTTAGTCACCACCAACTGTGTTACAGCTTAGGTATGACCTAACCTACGTGATCGATTTTTGTTATTTGAGTGATTAGATTGAGTGATTATGGTTGTGTTTAGGCATTGATAATCACTATTCGCTGGTGGGTCAGCGTCACGAGGGCATGCTGGGCTACATGGAGCGATGGCTGAGCAAAACGAGCGATCACATCTGGTTCGATCGATTCGAGCGAAGGGACCGGCTCGCCACCCTCAGACGTCTCAAGTACGGCAAGAAAGACCAGACCGAAATAAGAGAGACAATTATTTGTGCATTACTGAGAAGTTACTATAGCAGGCTTGTCATTAGCGGTTCACTTTGCTTGCATTTAGAGACATTATTGTATGAAAACGTGTATAATTGTTGTGGCAGGTGGGAAGGGAATCTAAACAGGTGCTGTGCCTTTTATATTTTCCCTTGCAAACTTGAAGAGGAAGGCAACTGAATGCGACCCTGGAAAGTTAATGTATGTTTGCTGTTTTTTTAGAAACCACGTTGAAGACATGAAGCCGCCGATCATGCTCTTCCCTGAGGGCGTTTGCGTCAACAACACCACCGTTCTCAAGTTCAGGAAAGGGCCCTTTGAGGTCGGAGCGACTGTCTATCCAGGTACATAGAATATTATGACTTATGAGTGATGGCTTATTTTTAGGCCAAAATTTGTGGGGCGGGGGGCTCGAAGTTACCCCCACCCATGGCTCACCAAAAATGGGGGGCATATTTCTGAAAACATTTTGCGAATTTTTAAATTTTTTGTGCAAAAATCGCTAAAAAAAAGACTAATTTTAGGTGTTTTTTTTGCTAAAATAGCGAAAATTTCGTTAGAAATCCGGCGACGCCGGAAAATTTTTCGAAAATTTAGGGTAAAAATGGTAAAATTTGCCAACTCTTTGGGTTACGGGGGATTTATGGGGGGAGGTCGGAATTTATGGAGGGCTTTTCTTCTTCTTATTCCGGGCCCATCGTGCATAGTCTTCTGCAATGTGGAGAATCGCCAAACCAGCACACGTCTCCGCAGGTTGTGTCCAGGACATCCGGAAAGACCAGGATATAGAAGTACCGGGACCAATCGCTCGGCAGCATAATTTAAGGAATGGCTGATTCGGCAAACCAGACTCGAATTGGGGGGATTTTCATGGTGGGCACCTCGAATAGGGGGGGGTGGCGGAACCCCCCCCCCCCCAGTAAAAATAAGCCAGGAATGTTATCTTGTCAGTCAATTATTGTGCTGTCCACTTTCCAAAGGACGGGAAACACATTGTTGATCCGTCTGCTCCGCCCTCGGATGTGGAGATTGGCTGGACCGGTTTGGCTCGACACGGAGTCCACAACGGGGTGGTCTACCCTTGAAAAATTTCGAAATTTTGAGGGTCTATCCCAAAATTAGACAAAATTGCTACCTTTTGGACCTTTTTGGCCAAAAAATTAGTAAAAAAGATGTATAGCGGTTGTTGTGAAATGTTTGGCAAGAATTGGTAACATTTGCTAAAAATATTCAAATTTTGCTAAAAAGGGGTCTATCTTTTTTACCTTATGGACGAGAGGATCTGTCCTTTTGTTCTGTTAAAATTTTTTAATGGTGTAGAAAATGCATTACTTTTGAGCTAATTTGAAGCAGTGTTAGAAACGCCTCACGTTCCTGCTGATATTACTTCAAATATTTCCAAAATTGTGTCACACGTTCAATACGTCTTATTTACTTTCCAAAGACAGCATGATAGATTTTCTGTAATTTAAAGATAGCTGTATTTAAAATCACATTTTATTAAACCTGTGTCGTGTTTGTTTTATTTTAAATATGACGAGTGTCATGGCGGTATGTGGGGGTGGTCCGCTGACTTAGTCTAGAGCTCGACCCCTTGGAAAATTCCCACATTTTAAGGGGATCCGCCCCGAAATTAGTAATCCTTTCATTTTTGGCCAAAGATTTAAATTAAAAAAGGAAGGATTTTTAGCGATTTTTAAGAAGCTTGTTTTAAGAATCGCTAAAATTTGCATAAAAATGTGTAATTTTTGGCACAAATCGCTGAGGGGTGTCCACCCCTTTTTTGTCATTCTGGGGTGGTCTGCCTCCACCCCCTATTTCCTCCGCTTTATTCTATGCGTTTAGCAACTAATTTTAGGCTAATAATGCCCTACGTAATAGAGTAATGTATACCCATTCAACTGTATTGTAGTTGTGTGTGTTTTTAGTTTGCATCAAGTATGATCGTCGTTTCGGAGACCCGTACTGGGTGGAGGAGACGTGGATGGAGCACGTGATCCACATCTGCAGCAACTGGGCCCTCAAGGCGGACGTCACCTACCTCCCCCCGATGACCATCTCTCCCCAGGAGTCGCCCATACAGTTTGCGGCCAGGGTTAAGGTCAGCCCCCAGCCCTCTTTGTACAATACTTTACCAAGCGCAGTTCTGGCTGATTTGAGATTATTGACTGACAGCCCCAGTGTAGTTGATCTCGTTCAGTTTCAGTTTCAGTCGGGCCACCTCACAATCATGTCAGTTTCAAGCTTGTTTTAGTAAAATGTTAGATGTAGTTTCTGTTTTAGCCTCCCTAAGCCTTGTTGTCAGAATTTCTGTTTCAGTCACATGCTTTCAGGATTTCATCAGCAGATGTTATGCACCTTTTTTCAGCAACTCACGATTCCATGTTGTGCCGTCGTCGTTGTTATTGTTATTCCAAATCGCGGTTATTATTTCTGCTGTCTCTGTCGTATTTTTTGCTGTTTGCTGTTTCAGGAGTGCATTGCCTCTGCCGGCGGTTTCATGGACGTGGACTGGGACGGGACCCTCAAGTATCTCCCGGTCCGGCCGGAGATTGTCCAGGAAATTCGCCAGCAGTACAGCGAACGCCTCAAGTGGTTCCGAGCCCATCCCAGCGCCTCCCTCCTCCTGAACACGGACTCACCGCCGGAAATTGCCCCACCGGCTGAAAATAGTGATGAGGTGGAGTCGGGGGAAGACTTCCGTTCCACCTCTTCCATTTCTTCTAGTGATGGTTTTCAGGACATACAGCCGGATGTTTCCACCCGGTCGTAGTAAAGTCTTTCATTCTTTTATTTTTTCCTTTTGTGTGGTCCTCTAGACTTTTTGTTCAGCTCCTGCCTGAGTGATTCTTCCATCCACTAGAAGTAGTATTCTTGGGTTTTATGACAACGACTTGTTTTGTTTTATCTGAGGCTTCTTTTGGTCCGCTTCAACTTACTTAACTACCATGCTTATAATACTTTGTGTATATCTTGTATTTATTTTATGTATGCTCTGTATCATTCTTTTTTAAGAATCACAGGATTAGTGCTATTAGTGGAGCTGTGGAGATTGTATAGATTTTGTGAATTTCTTTGACGTTTTAGCATGATCCAGAATTGTACGTTTTATAGATAGATATATCAGCATCTGTAGTACTGTACTGTTCAGACTTTAGTAGTAGATATTCATGCAGGGAATTTGCGTTTTGGGTCGTCCTTTTTTACCTGTTTCTGGAGCAGAAACCCTATTTGGTAGTGAATTGATTGGAAATAAATAGTGCTGCTGAAGTTCGTAATTGAAGGATCTATAGTTGCACTGTTGAAAGCATAAAACAAAATATTTAAATGATCGAAGTTTTTAATTAAATTGAATTGAAGAGAAAGCAAGCAATGACTAAAACTGTTGCAATGTCTTAGTTTTTTCATCGATTCTAATGAGAACAATATTTGCCTGAAATAGTTGTAATTAGTGTCAGTGGTGGCCACCGGATATATTTTCATATCCGGTTATCTGCCTATTTTTGCGTTAACGGATATCTGATATCTGATTATTCACAACTGAAGTTCAACAACATTTTTCGATTTCACAGTGTAAATTTCAATTTTGCTGTGAATTTTTCGTTGCGTGCGGCTGATAGCATACAGCCAAGCTACAGCATTGGTTTTACAAATATTTTTAAATAAATTTTATTTTGTTTGAAATATATATAGCCGGATATCCGGATATCCAGTGTCCATCACTAGTTGTAGTATCTGAATTTTTAAAAATGATTTTATTATTTCCACCGGCAGGTTTCCTTCCTAGCTTAGGTAGTGGTGGTGGTGGCCCCGGTATATAGCTTGCTTAAGGAGGGCTACTAAAGGTTTGCCCCGACTTTGTCCGATTGGCCTACTTTTTGGTACAGATATTGAGCATGGGTGTGGTCAGAAAATATCGGGTACTGAGATCCTAGCCGCCCTATAGCCGTGTGCAGCCGTTGCTTATGTGTCCGACCCCCATTTTTCACAACTATCACCATAATTGATAAAAAATCTGCATAAAATACTAGATGGCTGGTCCTTATCTGCATCTAAGGGAATGGCACTTCAAAGTTGATGTTTCGCCAAAAATTACTAGTTTTTGGCTAACGAAAATAAAATATGTTAATTCTGGTGCCAGCTGTAATTTGGCATATACAGAGGCCCCAGGTGTACTCGTGTGTGCCTAATGGTGGAAGTTCTGTATGCTGAAAAATTTTATGTCAACTTGAATCTTCAAAAATAAATTTGCAAAAATCGCTAATTCGGGGCAATAGTATCCCCAAAATCGAAAAAGATAAAATTTTTTGAAATAGAAAATTTTTGATAAATTTGAACTCAGCGTTGTCAAAAATGCACTCACAAAAAATTTCAGCTCGATTAGGGAAGGTTTGCGACTTCTATGGCTGTATGGAGCTTTTACACGGGATTCGACAGACTGAAAATGGCGGTTTCGGCTACTTTTGAATATTCAAGTTAACAAAAATTTTTTAGTCTGTAGAATTTCTTACCATTTGGCACAAATGAGTACACCTTGTATAGTGTGTCTGTATATGCCAAATTACAGCCTTATAGCTTGCACCAGAATTAAAATTTTCTTTTCGTTAGCCAAAAATTAGAAAATTTTTGGCGAAACTTCGACCTTAAACAGCAATTCCCTTGATGCAGATTTTCTGCAGATGGGGACACATTTACCAATTCGTGCCAAACGACAACTTTAAAGCTATCGCCTAGCAGTCCGCAGAAATTTTTAATCAATTGTGTTAGTAGTTATGGGGGGTAGGGCATAAAAGCGACAATTGCTCGCGGCTGGAGGGCGACTAAGATTTCAGTACCCAATATTTTTTGACCACATCCTTGCTTTATATCTGTGCCAAAATGTAGGCCAATCGGACATAGCCGGGGCAAGTTGATTTTAGTAGTTACGGTTCTAGTTTACTTACGTAGTTGACTAGCTTGTGATACTGTCTTGGTTTACTTGTAAATTTGCTTGTATTGTGATATATTGTGATATTGTATCTAGATATTGTATCTAGTTTCTGTAGATAGTGCATAGGAATATTTGTTTTATGTGTATATACCTACTTGTTAAATATATACTGTGATATTGATAAATTCACCGGGTGAATATACAATTTTGTATAGGTTTAGACTAAGCTTAAGTTTTAAGTAGATGCTCTCCTATGACCATGGGCGAGCGTGGTACCGAAAAATCTTTCATTTCCATTTTTTCTTTCCTATTTTCAACATTCTCGGAATGTGTTGGACTTGCGTGGTTCACAAGTGTATACATTCTGTGACGTTTGATTTGTTGAGATGGGCAAAGTTTCTTTCTTGAGGAAAAGAAGGAGACCTGTCACTGTTTGCGTGAGTCTCCTTGGCTGGGATGAATGTGATTCGGAAGTGATAATTTGTGAGCGGAGAAAGGGGAGGTTAACTTAGAGCTTAGATCTCTGAACTGAACTATTGATGAATCATTAAGAGTCGCCCACGTTCTCCTGATCATTATCCCCCTGTTCAAATGACAGGTCTTGCGCCCAAACTAGGAGTACTCTAATCACGTAAGAAATTCGTTTTCCCCATCCGGAGTTCCCATCTAGTTCAGAGTTTATTCGTCTCTGTAATTAGTTGCTTAACTTTTGTCTATGGGAATTTAGGGTTAACATATTGGCATAATTTTGCCATAAAGTTAAACTGTCAAGTCTTGTTCTTTTGTGACAGGACCGGTCCGAGCAACAACCAGCTGGTGAGCTGACAACCAGATCCAGTCTGAGGCGAGGCCATTTTTTCGAAATCGAAGTGGAAAAAACCAGTGATTTCCTGAATCGTTCTTAATGCAGACAATTAAAAATTTTAGCGAAGAACACTAATGGAATAACAACTTGACTTTGGTTGCAGCGGATTTTCGGACATTTCCCGACTTTTGTATAGCTAGTATTAGTAGTTACCTAAAACAGGTTTCTGCTCAAGAGTGCCAGAAAGTAGAATCCCTTTTCCCGCTCTCGAGCGCCATCACCCACGCGTCTGACACGTCTGTCACGTTTGGCTTCTTTATTATTATACTATGATGTTTATATGCAGTATATCAAGAAATTTTGCAGACCATGCCACAATAAGCTACAGCTTTATTATAATTCAAATCGAATATTATAAAGTTTTCTGACTTCATTAACTTCAGGAGATTATTATTTTACACTCATTCCACGATCCTGTAAGTTCCAAACTTTTATAGTTGAAAAAGCAAAAAATAACGAATTTAAAACCTTGATATATACTTGAGATTTCTTGGATCTACTCTCACTCAGGATCAGGTTATGGTATTGGTGAAATGTAGGTTCCCGCAATATCTATTCCATTACAAAAAGGGATGATCGATTTTAGGCAGACTGCCGTGGACATAGTAGATTCTTTTAATTTTGAGGATTTTGCTGTCCATTTACTTACAATCATAATTTTGTAAATGATCTCAAAATCCCAGACTTGTAAATATTTTGACGCCAGAAAGGAAATGGAAGAAAGAATATTAGTTCTTTTGAGACGACACATTTTAATGCTAATTGGATCAGCTAAATGCACAGCCCAAAAAAGCAGTTCAGAAGTTTTAGGAAGTTGAAAGAGCTATCTCTCAGTCAATCATATTATTAATTTATGGGTTCATAAAAGTTGACTTTTCATGCATTCTCTTGTCTCGAGGAATCAAAGGTTGTCGTTTCGCCTTCTTATTCTATTTCAAGACAATTCTAAATATTGACCTTGGATAAACTGACTTCAATTCTATTCATTCCAAAAATAAAATTCTCTGTGTGGGGGGAAGCCAATTTCATTAATTAATTGTTATTAAATTTCTCTCGTATCAAATTATCGTGTCAACCGGCTCTATTACATCAAAACAGTTGGAGGAAGCAATAGAAGGAGTCTTTCGTATTTTGTGATCTCTGGGATTTTTCAAATCTAGTTAATGTAGCATACCTAACGCTCTAAACCTATAACCTACTTTCTTACATAGCTCTGTGAATTTCAACCCAGCCAAGTCATTATCAGGTGACAAATCAATGAAATCTTTCCGTAACGTAAATTTTTCTCACTTTTTCATAGTTTTTGGTGTATCCGTGCAACAATCAGTAAGTTTCGGAACAGTGCACTAACTGAATGCTTTCTGTCAGAAATACCGGGACCACCTCCAACTCTAGGCAAACTTGGGTTGCCTGGGATCAATTTGTAGTGAAGCAGCCATTGGAAAGATTGGTAATCTTGATATAGAAGATGGCTACAGGTCCGACTTCAGAGCGGAATGGCCGTGGTTCGATCCCTGGCGAGACAACTTCTTTACTTTCAAGTCTTGACTAAAAAGCTGAACTTAGTGTTGTTTCAGCGACCGATTTTAGTTTCAGTTTCAGTTTCAGTTTTAGTCCCCGATCCGAAATACTATCAGTTTCAGTGTCAGTTTCAGTCGGCAGACCAAAATAGTTTCAATTTCAGCACAAGTTTCAGTCGGCAGAGTAAAACAATTTCGGTTTCAGTTTCAGTTTCAATCGTAGTTTCAGTTTCAGTTTTAGGTCACTTAAAGAACTACGTTTTCCAACGGGTTTTCGGGTTAACATACTCTATTAATCTATTTTATGATTATTCAACCTCTCCTGATTAAGCATTAGTAGAATTGCTGCTCAAAACAGTCAAAACTTCAAGATTTGAGGAAAGACTGAAACTAGTTTCAGTCAGAGTTTCAGTTTTCACTCAAATTAATTTCAGTTTCAAAATGGCCTAAAATTATTTCAGTTTCAGTTTTAGTTTCAGTTTCCAGGCTCTTCCCAAAATAGTTTCAGTTTAATTTTCAGTTTCAGTGGCTGTAACTGCAACCGCTGAAAACTGAAGCCTTGTTTCATTTTCACTTTCAGTGACTGAAACATCACTAGCTGAATTTCCATACTTCCATGCCGTCTCCCAACAGTAGTCGGTGCTTGACTTTTCCCGCATTATCCTGAGTCCTCTCGGTCTAAGTATGTAGCTTCATTAAAAAATTGCCAGTTTTTAACTAGGAAAAGAACTTATGCAGACGTCGTTTGCTCCAACCTACACTCAATCCTCCTTATTTTTCAATTCGTTCATACTTTCATACGTTTCACGTTTCATACGGTCGCCGTTTGAAGCAGTCATGTCAGGTCAGCTCATCTGAAGAATTCACTGATTCCCTACTTTAACCACCATAAGAAGAGAGGGCGGAAGTAGTCAGACCACAAACTCCTGACATTGGATAACATTTTTGGATATTAAAACCATAAAGCTAGAATTCCCAGGCGCTATATATACAGAGACGGAGCTATAAAGCTAATTTGTAGACGACATTCCTGCACTTTGACGCGCGTCTTTCAAAGCACTGCTACAAAACTGACACTTCTTAACACTGTGTTGATTTTAGGGAGTTCACAATTTTGTTGGCAATGCTTCCACAATGGTTAAATTTAGTTGTGACTGTAATTTTTGCTGTCTTCACATTAGCCTCGGCCCTTGGCAACCCAAACGGACTCTCCAGGCATAAAGATGGTACGTCGTCTGTGTGTGGGTTTGTTGCCAAATTTGTACTAAATGATCTTGGATTTGTAACAGATGCGCCAAATGTAACAAAAACTATAAGTACGACCAAAAAAATGTGTGTACAAACTTCGACCGTTCATAGCAGATTAACCTTTGGAGTAAACCCCAACAATGTATATATTTTTAGAATCCTCAGGAACCCGAGATTTTGAAAAGACGGGAGGCGTCCGACACCCTTGTGTTAGATATATATCAGCACCCAGAAAGGTTGAAATCAGTGCAGTAATCTAGTGTTGCTGTCCGGGGGTGTGGCGCGTTCTACTTCTAAAGCCAGAGCGTTCTACTCTTAAACCAAATATCGGCGGTTCGATCCCCGCCCTGGCCACTTTTCTCCATATCTTTCAATCCTGATTTCAACCTTTCACACTTGTACCCTTGAAACCAGTACCAAGGAAAGAAAAGAGAGTGGGAAGTCCAGCTGTAGAATCATGATTAGAAAATAAAGAATCGAACCGGAGCTCTCCTGATCTTGAGTCAGACGTACCAGAAACTGCACCACTACACCACCGACCATGCATGTGCTTGGGTGTTGGGAGGTTTCACCCTCCCCAGATCAGGAGCTTATGCCCCAGCAGAGAGGTTCCTCACCCCCAGAATCCGCTTTTCCCCCTGCACATGTCTGCCACCGACCCATCAACTCTCAAATCAGGCTTATCAATCTTTCCTTTATCTGCTTTCATTACAAAGCTAGTCCTCCAGAGGTGTCGCAAATGGCGACAACGAAATAAAAGAAGTACAGTGTTTTAATGCATATTTCTGATCCTGTGTTTTTGTGTTCAGATGTGGCGGAGGACCTGAGACGGATGCAGGAGATGCGGGTCCCGACGGAGCTCCTGATCCGAGAACTGTTCCAGAAGGCGGCGGCCGCGGGGAACGGGGGCGGCGGCGGGGTCTCTTCGCTTCCGCAGACCTTCCGGATCAGCACGAGACGAGCCAGTCGGACCTCACATCTCAGATCGCCTCCCGCCTGGTCCAACATCGGATGGGGTTGGGGAAAATAGACACAGACAGGACCTTTTGTCGGGCGCTTCCTGGTCTGCAACTTTCATTCCTTATCTAACCGGATTTCACTTGCAAAATTCGACGTCGTTTAGCATCTTCTGCCTACTCATATGTAAATACCTAACCTGTTTCTGTGGCTGCTTTAGTTTAGTAGAAATAAACGTGAACTGTTGGGGACCGTACATGTCGAATAAAGCTCGCTTTTATACAATGACAAGCCTGATCAAACTTTCAGTTTGCTCGAGTTTACCCACCAGTTAAAATAGGAATTAATTTGTAGTCAAACTTATTTTGAAGTAAACTTGTCAGTCTAGCAGCCAATCAGAATGCGGCAGACGTCTTTGACCTTGGACAAAAATTCTATGGACACGTCATTGTCGTTAATTAATTAGTAATTATGTCTGACTTTGTTTTCACTGAATGGCTGGACAAAACTAGAGCTAACCTAAGTTGGTTGCTTAACCTAATCTAAAGCAAAGTTAGAGTGACCATTTATTAATGTTGCTACAAGTTCTAAACAACACAATACACCAAAATACTTAGAACTGCATTTAATTTATCTAAAACTCTAATCAGTACAGTACACTAAAATTACAATTAGCATTTTCTATACTTCTATGTCATGTTCAGTCTAGTTCAAGACGGTAAGCAAAATCTCAATAGTTGTGACAGTTGCGATGCAATAGTTGTGCCGCATTGATTGGTATCAACCAACGTAAACTAGCTGAAACAGGGAAATCGTTTAAACATTCATCGTGGGTGCAATATAGGTCGACGCCACGAAAAGGTTATATTGTTGGATTCAGCTCAGATTAAACTTTAAGATTATGCTATTTTTATGCCACTGTCGCTGCATTCGTGTTGCCGAAAGCTAGCTTCAGAAAGTGATATTGTTAAAAAATCTACTTTGAAATTTCGTAAAACCTCATAAAAACCAGAAAGCTGACACATAAGCGGTCCTGAAAATCCAATTGGAAAAGTGGATTGGATACTCACAATTCTAGGCGAAATTAGCTGATATTTGGTTGGGACCTGAGCTAATTTTCATCCTTCGGCTAGTTTCTGGCGTCTACTGGCTCCTGAAACCTAAAACAGGGCTTCTTCGACTGTCATTTTTTCCAAATTTCTTTTTTAGCCAAAGAATAGTTAGTTCATGTCATGACAGTTCAGAAAATACACACATTGCTGCAGCAAAAATGTACCACTAAATCAGTATAAACAGAACAATTTCGCTCCTTACATTTTTTGTCAGACTGTAGATTATGACGCTCTTTTCAACGTTTTGATGTTCACTTTAGAAGCTGATATGTAACAGTAGAGTAACCACTGAGATTCTTCCTACTCTACCTGAAACGGTGGGTCAGTTTTTCTGTCAAGTTTTCCGTCAAGTTTTCCGACACATTCGACAGAAAATGGTGAATCGATCGCAGGGGTCGTCATCGTTATCGTGTTCCGCGCCGCGCTCGTCGCCCAACTCATCCTGATCAATAACTTCTTTCAGATGCTTGTGTTTCGTTTCCGGGACCAGAAAAATCCCGACCACAAAGGTGAGGATCAGGAAAATCTCGGCCACAATCACAGCGCCAAAGGAGAGATTATTGACCTCTGTCATCTGAATCCCGGTCATGATCAGGCCTCCGATTTGCTCCACGGCACAGACAAGGCCAACGGCCGTATTCCTGATGACGGTGGGAAAGTATTCGAAGGTGATCAACAGAATCGCGATTCGAAACGCCGTCATGGCGAGGGCGACCGAAATCAGGAGCATGATCGCGTCCGCCACAGAAGTGCTCGAGACTGAGATGCCTCGAAGGATGATGACGGCCCCGAACAGGAGAATCATGACGGCCATCGAGAGGAAGAGGAGCACCTTTCGGGTGAAGTTTGGAACGTGCCAGTCCAGAAGGGTGAATAGGAGCACCATGAACAGCTGAACGGCTCCCATGACGGCCATTTCGACGTAGGGGTGGAGGTGGTCCGCCTTCAACTCCAGACTGAAGGCCTGGTCCACGAACCCGTAGCTCAGACCCGCCAGGAGCATCATCAGGGTCACCTTCATCAGACGACGATTCTGGAACAGGGTCACGACCGTGTAGATGTGTCGCTCCCGCTCCTTCTGTACGTACTGTATTTCTTCCGGGGAGAAGAACAGTTTCGGCTTGTTGTTCCACTGGTCGCTGCACATGTGATTGAGTACCTCGGCGGCTTTCTCGAAGTAGCCCCTCTGTATCAGGTATCGGGGTGAGGCGTAGAGGATCAGGTAGCCAAGGAGAATGGGTGAACTGACAAAATTGATCATAACCAGATACATGCGCCAGGTTTCGGTCAGATAGGCCACCAAGGCCATGACGAGAAAGGCGACGGGATACTGGAAGAAGCTGGTCACCAGGAGGCGCCGTTTGCCATTGGTGAACTCCAGGACCAGAACGAAGGCCAGGACCTCGGAGACGCCGAGAGCGAAAAAGGTGACGCACCGCCAGCCGAGGAAGGAAGCCCAATTCCTGGCGGAGACGGTCATCACTCCCATGATGCAGATCACGAACTGGGCGGCATGGAGGCACGTCTTTCGACCGATCCGGTCACCGATGTGACCGCCAATGAACGCGCCCAGAAATCGAAAGGAATACTCCGCCAACAGGATGTAGTAGACTTTCGGTCGATCCCCACACTCCAGGGACCATTCCTGGATGATCGATTTGAAAACCGATACTCCGGATCGTTGATCACAGTTGGCAAAGTTCTGACAGAACTGGGGATCGGAGCGATTTATGGGGATCGATTGATTATGGATGCCGCATTTCCAATCGGGCACAATGGATCCGAAGGCGTAGAAGTAGAGATTGCCGGCCCACATGAGAGTGGAATAGAGCATGAGGATGCAGAGATAGATCTGGTAGCGACCGAAGACCCCGACAGCTGTCAGGATTTGATTGAAGTTGTCGTAGGCGCTCAGCTTTCGAAGGGCGTGTTTCGGGACGGGGCAGTGGGGACAGATGTACCGCTGGGAAGATATGGAGGCCGTGGAAATGGAGCGGGGGAGGGAAGGCTGCCCGGGCACGGCCAAGTGAGTCCCGTCAGAGGTGGACATCCTGAAACAAAAAATGACAAGTCTTGAGCCATTAATGAAGTTAGAGACCAGAATTGAAGACAGAGCTTGAAATGAGAAACCAAAACCAGAAATGGTGGCTGCAGTGCTGTTTGTGTTGAAAGGAATTGATAGGCCTGAGAGAGAGTGATCGAGTAAAATTATTTAGCTAAAATCTTAAAATTAAGATTAAGATTAAACTAATTTGGATGGGATTAGAATCAGAACCAGAACAATAAATGAAGATGTTGGTGTGAATGTAAAATGGGAAATGCTCAACGATGGAGTGTAACAGTAAGGAGCGCGGCTGGTCTCGCAGAATGTGACCGGCCAGGAGGGTTTCGAA